>JAODAL010025693.1:0-40000 GCA_025379985.1 Phyllomedusa bahiana | reverse complement strand
ATATTCTTTTGAATAAAATGCACAGAAATGCATCAGCTCAGCTCCATTGAGTCACAATGGATATAAACCACATGTGAATCCACATCAAGCTTTATCTGCAGATTTCTGGCCGTACAAAATCCAATGTAATTTTAACAATGCTGGACCATAGTTTTTGCCGCAGATATGCGCCAAAACCGCGGTCGATTTTCGGATTTGCCATCGGCCCCGTACATTCAATTTACAGGTTGACGGCAAATCCGGGTGGAATACCCAACATGTTTTAAAATCCACCGGGTTTTAAAACCAGTTATAAAACAAAGTTTCGTGATGCCATAGTTGCCTAGGTAATTACTTGAAAAATATTATCTTACAGCAAACAAATATCAACATCAGGGTCTCAAAAGCCTATCACAGAAAAATTATAACCCCAAATATAAAAACATCAAAGCTTTATTTCAATTGGTTAAAACTTAAATATAACACACTATTCCCTTTTTTCCAAAAAACAAAAATTAATTACATGTAGATAAAAAGAGGGGTATACTTAGTTCCAAAAGGAGATTTTCACCAATCCTGCCCCCGATATAGTCAAAGGAATTGGATATTTCCACTTTTTACCCGAAACTGGTCCTTTGATATAATAAGTAAACTGCCTCTATAAGAAACCCTATTTAAGCCCTAAGAAAGGCCTTTATGAGTTGTCGCCCCGATAAGGGCGGCCCCACTGTACGGCTTACACCCTAGATAACACTAGTATATACAAAAATTAGGGCAAATGGGTATACACAACAGAGAGATCAAAAAATATATAGTCTCCCTAGTCTCCCGACGCGTTTCCCCAAATCAGGTTCATCAGGGGAGTCAGTCTCTCAGATACATGCAGATAGTCCACGCCATGATGGAAGAGCGTCCCCCAATCTCATAAGGACCTCCTTAAATTACCTCACAGAGATTAGACAAATTGGTGAACCACCCATCTCTTTTAACATATATAAATCAACATCTAATCCTTTATGTCTCAAAAGTATGCACCAAATGATATGTACACCTGTTATAAGGCTCCTGTAAGCAGCTGTCAGTATTCAAACACTGACAGTAATACTTGCCGCGCATCTCAGCAGCTACACGCGCCCACAGCAATCGGCGTCCGGAATTGGCAACTGTGCATGCGCGGCTTCAGACTACTCGCGCATGCCCAGTGTGCAGCCTCCCGATCAGTCACCTGCGCATGCGCGGCTACGAAGCCATCGCGCATGCCTGAGACTCAGCGGTATTTCTTACTGCGCAATACCAAGAGCCATTAGCGGTTCATTATACATAACTCAAAACGATAAGCAGTCACCCAACGTCCCTATACATACCCGTACGCATGTTTAGATAACCTCACCGCAAAAATCCAGGGGTAAGGGCCCTAATACTCATTATACAATCCATAGTCCTTTTACAGTTATCATTGATTAGGATATATTAACAGTATTTCATATTGATCTGTACAAACGCTCCTTCGATACCACAGATCAACTCTACTTACAGATTGGTTTTAATTAAGCAAAGATAAGAAAATGCATAAGACATAGGAACTTTTATGTGACAATTGTCACAAGCACATAATATTGTGCAGATAGGAGATGCACCAATTGGCCAATTTACCAAACAAGGGAAATATAAGTACCTACTATTTATGATATTTTAGATATAGAAACGGAGTAAATGCCTAAAATCAGCATGATATCTCCATAACACTATAGGCAAAATTACTCTGAATAACTTATACAGTGAAGAGGGACATTAAATCAAAGAAAGCATCCAAACTGTAAAGACTCATTAAGGCCACCAGGACTCACTGATCTCAAACGGTAAATCCACTGGGCCTCTTTCCTTAAGATCATTTTATCCAAATTTCCTTTCTGGGCGACGGATGAATCACCTCTATGACATCCAGTGTCACCCCCATGCATCTCCCATACATGGCGGGCAAACGCTGTGTCCCTCCTATGTCGCACATCACCCAGATGTTCTCCCACTCTTCGGCGCATCTGGCGAGTGGTCTTGCCTACATAGTAAGAGCTGACATTCGCAAACACAGAGGAAACCAAACCCTTTAGACTTACAATTTAAAGAAACCTTTTTGGACATATTCTTTCCCATTTTGATCCTTAAACGACTTCGTCTGCTCTATAAAGGGACAGGCCACACAATTATCTCCACATTAAACATCCCCTTTTTGGGCTCCTCTCTAACCAAGATCCTCTCTCCTAGGCCGTTTATAATGACTTTTAACTAGCCTATCTCTTAAAGATCTCCCACGTCGATACGTTACGAGTGGTTTATTTGGCAATATGTCAGAGAGGTCATCATCTGATTGTAGGATATTCCAGTACTTAGTCAAAATCTTTTATCTCAATCAGCCCTGTCATCAAACATCCAATAATTTGGCTTGGCCTATCATCCTTTTTTCTATTTTTTCTTTGGTATCAAACAATTTTCCACAAAGTTCCTGCTTCCTCGCATATTCAAAGGCTTGCTGTCTAACCTTAGCTGGATAGCTGCGAGTAGAGAGGCGACGGTCTAAATCATACGACTGCTTAAAGAAACCGTCCTCATGGGAACAGTTCCGTCTTATCCTCAGGGAAATTTCCCCGGGGGATACCCCTTTTCAAAGCTAACTGGATGATGACTCCCCCAGTGCAGCAAACTGTTGGTCGCAGTGGGTTTCCTGAAAACAGTAGTACTCAAAGATCCTCTCAATGTCTTTCAGATCTCTACATCTAGAAATGAAAGCTTGATAGAATCTATTTCAAAGGTGAACCACAAACCCAAATCATAATTTAGGACAGAAATAAATTGTCCAAAAGTGTCCTTGGGACCGTTCCACAGGACAAAAATGTCATCTATGAAACGGGCCCCCGAACAAAATTCTAGAGGTCCAATCTTCATTCTCTTTCCCGAAAGACCACTCGTTCCTCCCACCAGCCCAGGTAGACATTAGCATATGTGGGGCACACGGGCTCCCCATTTGCCGTCCCCTGGGCTGGTGGAAGGTCTTCGAGTCAAATAAGAAATAATTGTGCTGAAGAATAAATTAAGCAGTTTGTATCACAAAAATACCTCTCTCTCTATATTGAACACCCACATACTGCAAAAATACTCAATTGCTGATATCCCATGTGAGTGTGGAATGCAACTATATAGACTTTCAACATCAATTGATGCTAGAATAGTTTTTCGCCTATGTTAAGTCCCTCTAGTTTTTATCAACAATCTGACGTTTTCCCGATATAAAAAGGTAATGCAGTAACGATCCTCTAAGCATTCATCCACAAAGACACTCGCATTTTGTGTCAGGGAATTTATTCCGACACTATAGGCCGTCCTTTTAATGGGTTAGTGCCCCTTGTGGATTTTAGGGAGTGCATAGAAGGGTTTGGTATTGTTGGGTATTCATTAATGATAAATTTACTTTCTTATCGGATAAACACACCTTTATCCAAAGCATCAATCACAATAGCATCAAGCTCCATCTTAAAAGGGTACTGTAGGATCCTTACGTAGGACTGCATAAACATTCCTTGTCATTAAGGAGATTTAACAACATTTTTGTGTATTGATCATGTGTTAAGATTACAATGTTACCAACCTTTATCCGATGGTTTCACCACCATTGATTGATCTTTCTCTAACTTAAGCAGTGATTCCATTTCAGAGTGCGTTTAATTCCCCCAAATCAGATTAGTTTGAGCCATATAATCAATTTCCTTCATGACCATTCTCAGGAAGTGTCCAATTCCCGGAAAAGTCCATACTAGGGGGCATCCCCTTACTGTTAGGTGCAAGGTTAGTAAATGATCCCCGGTGAATGTTTCCTCCAATAATCCCGAGAGTATCCTAACCCCACACATATCCTCCTAGATACCCCCAATAGCTCTGCCTCCTGTCTATCCTTTAGCTTGAAAAACTTATGCCATTTTAACTTCCCAAAGAATAAATTGATATCCTTTTTCCCATTCAAATGCGTCAACTTAGTTGTAGGTACAAATGACAGGCCACGTGACAAACCTTAATTTCTTCTTCCTCTAATGGCCGATCAGTTAGATTAATTTTTGTGTTGTCATCTTTCAATTATGTCCTCGGTTGCTGCTGGCGTTCCTTCAGAGTATACAAATTTTCCCCCGTTCTAAAAAAGAGGGAGATGACGAGGGTCCAGATGAACCATAAGGTCTGGATCTTTGTGAACGCCATTTCCCCTTTCCTTGTCTACCATGTCCCCCCTTCCTCCAACCTGAACTTGACCCTACTCCACCTGTGTATCATAGTTCTGAGTCAGACGATTCAGGTTCGGATGAGGAGACGTCTGTCTCTCTAGTATTTGTCTCACTTAAAAATTGATATGCTCTTTTTTCTTTAAATTCAGTGAGATCACGTATGTATTGTCGATGCTTTCGCTGTTTAATAAAATTTTGATACTTCTCAAATTTAATTCTGTAATAAAGCTCTCGTCTAGGAAATCAGATTCACTCTTAAATTTAGGGTCTGATCTATAATACCAATTTTTCTTCCTCAAGCAGCAACCGCATTAACCTTATAGAACTATCCGTCAGTATGCAGTATGTGGGGTGTTCAATATAGAGAGAGAGGTATTTTTGTGATACGACTGCTTGAATTTATTCTTCAGCATAATTATTTCTTATTTGACTCGAAGACTTCCACCAGCTCAGGGGACGGCAATGGGGAGCGTGTGCTCCCACATATGCTAAATCTCTATCTGGGCTGGTGGGAGGAAGAGTGGTCTTTCAGGAAGAGAATGAAGAGTGGACCTAGAATTTTGTTCTGGGGCCGTTTCATAGATGCAATTTTGTCCTGTGGAACGGTCCAAGGACACTTTTGGACAATTTATTTCTGTCCTAAATAATAATGATTTGGGTTTGAGGTTACCTTTGAAATAGATTCTATCAAGCTTTCATTTCCGATGTAGAGATCTGAAAGACATTGAGAGGATCTTTGAGTACTACTGTTTTCAGGAAACCCACTGCGACCAACAGTTTGCTGCACTGGGGGAGTCATATCCAGTAGCTTTGAAAAGGGGTATACCCCGGGGGCTATTCCTGAGGATAGACGGAACTGTTCCCATGAGGAAAGGTTTCTTTAAGCAGTCGTATGATTTAGACCGTCGCCTCTCTACTCGCAGCTATCCAGCTAAGGTTAGACAGCAAGCCTTTGAATATGCGAGGAAGCAGGAAAATGTGGAATTGTTTTTACCAAAGAAAAATAGAAAAAAGGTTAGGGCCAAACCCAAAATTTTTGGAAGTTTGATGAAGGGCTGTTAGATAAAAGCGATTTTGATAAGTCTGGAATTTAAATCAGATGATGCCTCTCTGACTTTGCCAAAAAACCCTCTTAACGTACGACGTGGGGGGAAACTTTTAAAAGGGTAGGTAGTTTTAAAATTTTATTATAAACGGCCTAGGAGAGGGTCTTGGGGAGAGAGGAGCCAAAAGGGATGTTTAGATGTGGGGATAAATTTTGTGGCCTGTCCTTTATAGAGAGAGAAGTCGTTTAAAGGGTCAAAATGGGAAAGAATATGTCCTAAAAGGTTTTTTTAATTGTAAGTCGAAGGTTTGGGTTTACCCTGTGTTTGCGAATGTCAGCTCTACTATGTAGGGAAAACCACTCGCCAGATGCGCCGAAGAGTGGGAGAAAACCTGGGGGATGTCAACTTAGGAGGGAAACAGCGATTGCCCCCATGAAAAGGGGAATCATGGGGGGGGCCCGGGGGTTTGGTCAAAGAGGTGTTTTAAACCCCGGTCCCCCAGGAAAAGGAAATTTGGATAACATGATTTTTAAGGAAAGGGGGCCCGTGGTTTTTACCGTTTGAGATCATTAAAGTCCGGGGGCCTTAATGAGTCCCCCTACAGTTTGGATGCTTTCTTTGTTTTTTAATTTCCTTTTCACTTTTACTAAGTTTTATCAGAGTAATTTTGCCTATAGTGTTAGGGAGTTTCAGGTTGATTTAGGCTTTTACTCCTTTTTCTATACTAAAAAAAACATAAAGAGTAGGTATTAAATTTTTTTCCCCTTGTTTTGGTGATTGGTGTTAAAAGGCTTCTCCTATCTGCAAAAAATTTTAATGTGCTTGTGCCTTTTGTCACAAAAAATTTCCTATGTTTTTAGCTATTTTTTCTTTGATTAATTTTACCAATCTTTTAAGTATAGTTGATTTGTGGTATCGAAGGAGCGTTTGTACAGATCAAAATGAAATTCGTTAAAAATATCCTAATAAAGGGAAATTTTTAAAAGACTAGGGATTGAAATAGTAAATTTTAAAGGGCCCTTACCCTGGATTGTCTTTTGGGGTTTATCTAAACATGTTTTGAAAGGGGTATTAAAGGGAAACTTTGGGGTTGACTGCTTACCCGTTTTGAGTTAATATAAATAAACCCGCTAAGGGCTTTTGGTTTTGCGAAGTAAAAAAACCGCTGATTTAACGGGCCCAATGGCGATGGTTTCTTTAGCCGCGCATCCCCAAAGGTACTGATCGGGAGGGCCCACCACGGGGGGCTTTGCGGGGATTTAGTTTTAAAGCCGGCTTGGCAGTTCCCAATTCCGGGAGCCGATTGCTGGGGGGGCGTGTACTGCTAGAATGCGGGGAAAAGTTTTTAAGGGCAGTTTTGAAAATGGACAGTGCTTACAGGACCCTTAAAAACTTTTACTTATCATTGGGTGCATTTTTTTTTGGAGACATGGGAAATTAGATTTGATATATATATTTTAAATAGATGGGGGGTTTTCCCCCAATTTTGTTAATCTCTTTTAAAGGTTTTTTTAAGGGAGGCCCTTATGAATTGGGGGGCGTTTTCCCCATCATGGGTGGACTATCTGCATGTATCTGGAGACTGCCCTCCCGATGAACCTGTTTGGGGGGAAACGCTTTGGGGGAATAGGGAAACCTATAAAATTTTTTGATCTCTCTGTTGGGGTAACCCCTTTGCCCAAATTTAGTATAAAATTGTGTTATTTTGGGGTGTAAGCCGACATGGGGGGCCGCCCTTATCGGGGGACAACCCCAAAAAGGGAAATTTCTTGGGGCTTAAATAGGGGATTTTTGAGGCCCAGTTTACTTTTTTTTTTAAAGGCCCAATTTTTGGGGGTAAAAAGGGGAAATTATCCAATCCTTTGGACTAAAAGGGTGCAGGATTGGTGAATACCCTTTTTGGAACAAAGTATACCCCCTCTTTTTATCTTCCCTTTTTAATTAATTTATTTTTTTTGGAAATTTTAAGGGGAATAGGGGGGGTTAAAATTTAAAATTTTTAAAAACCAATTGAAAAAAAGCTTTGATTTTTTTTAATATTTGGGGTTAAAATTTTTTCTTTTATGGGCCCAATAGTTGCCTAGGGAATCCCCTTACTTGCTTAATCCCAGGCTTTTGGGTGAAGATGCCAGGGAGAAAACCTCATTTTTGGGGGGTTAGGAACTTCAGATCAGGAGCAAGAAAGGCCCCCAATTTCCCTAAATTTGCGGGTACTATGTTTATTTTTAGCAATAAGCGTGCCTTTTAAACGGAAGGGGACCAAAACCGTTAAAAATTTTTTGACCAGTATTTGGTCTTTTTTTGGTACGCAGGGGGAGGGCTTTGCTCCGCGGTTTGTGGATTCAAGCTGTCCCCCTTTGCACCCACATGTTCATGTTCCGCCCAAAAACCGGACGGTAGAATGAACATGTTCTAAGTTTTTCGGACCTGCATAAAATCCGTGCAGTGGGGACTACTGAATGGATTTTCTATTTAACTTAATGTAAAAGGTTGACAGTCGGTTTACAGACGGCTTTCAAATCTGAAAATCGTCTGTAAATCCGACTGAAAACCTGTGCCGTACTACTTAATTCCTGTCGCTTGCTTTAAAAGTTTATCCACTGCTTACTTAAACCAGAATAATTTTCTGTAATTGTTTCTGTGCAGAGAGGTTGGCGGCCGTATTCTCACCATCGAGACGAAGCTAGCAAATCATCTTCCGGAGTTTGAAGGAGATTTTTCAGTGGAGGGACTAGGGCTGTGGAAGACTGCCTTTTCAGCAATGACGCAAAACCCTAGGCCAGTATCACCCACTCGAATGAACAGATTGCTCATGGAGCAAGAGAAGCGTAAACTGAATCCTGATGATGATAAAAAGCTGGTGATCATGCCCTGTAAAAGTGCACCTGCTCCCGAGAGGGTTCAACTGTGGCTTCAGGCGAAAGAACTCTTCGAGTCCTCTAAGCCATCAAGTAAAGTTCCTTTAATTGAAGAGACAAATGATGACAAAAACATCAAGGCTGCTCCAGTACCCAGCGGCTGCAATAGCTTGCCTCCAAAGGAGGTGCAGATTTTATTGGCACAGCCTGCAAGTTCAGAAGATCAACCAGGAAACGGAGAAAAAGTCCAGATTCATATCGCTAGCCCCCCTCCTACCCTTCTAGTTTCAGACTGTGGAGAAGTTGAAGGGTTAACTGACTTGCCGCCCGTAGAAGTTGATATTGAATCAAGCCAAAGGACTAATGAAAATGAAATGTCTGATAGTTTTGTATCCCCAGCATCGCCATTGCCACCTTGGCAGAACATTGAATGTCCAGATTATAAACCGTCTCCTGAGGAATGCAAGGACTGGGGAGAGGAGAATATGATTTCATCCCCGAACAATGAGTACATAGGAGATGACTGCAAGGAGACTGTGAGGAGTGTGAAAAGTGAAATAAGAATATCAACACCTTCCCCTCCTCCACTAAAGCACAAAAGGCACAAATCCAAACATGTCTGTCTACATAGTACACCAGTGGTGGAAAGACGGATTGGAGCTGCATCTCCTGATTTGATGTCCTTTACTCCAGTAACACCTGGTATGTAGTTCCATTAAAGGGAATCAGTCACCAATTTTTTTTTTTACTTATTAAATCAAGCCCCTGATCCATATTCTTTTCCTCTCAGTCGTTATTTCCTGATTGTAGATTTCTCAATTCGTCCGTCTATATACGATTGTGGGGAAGACATTCTTGCTTGCACTGCTTTAACAGCAGTCAGAGAGATACTTTACAGCAGCTTCATGCCCATAGGATTCTTAAGACAGATTCTGTCCCATAGACTTGTGTAGGAGAGTTTTCACTGTGAAGGGAGGGGAGCGGGGGAGCTGTGACATCTCTTGTGACTGGTGGATTCTGTGTTAACTGTACACAATCGTGTCACCAGTCAGTTTGACCCTGCCGTTACTGATAATGAGCACACTGCTGAAAAGCTCTCTAAACAGAACAGGAAGTGTCAGACGATTGTTAGGCTCAGTGGCCAAAGTGAAAACTGCAGGACTTAGGAATTATTAAAAAAATACTGAAAGTGATATGGAAAATTACAAAAAAACTAAAATTCCTAAAAAAATGTGTTTAACATAAAAATGTGAGTTAAACAATAAGTCATTTTTTGATGACACATTCCCTTTAACTAGCTTTGCAAATTTAACTAATTACTCTTACTTTATAAAATTGAATCTTTGTGAAAAACATTTTAATTGTCTTGCACTGATCTTAAAGGGGTTGTCTCACTACATCAATTCATCTTACCTCAGTCCTTTTTTTCTCAGTTTCATTTTTGAATTCAGAGGCCTGTTTACTGGTCCCTACTGGCTGCAGTGACAAGCTGCTGAGGACACCAGGTCTGTAACTATAGTGATCAGTGCTGGCAGCCTATCAAGAGAGATCAAACAGGTCTGTAGCTATAGCGACCTGAAGAGCTGATGTAGCCCAAGAGGGGATATCTAGGAATAGGTAGGACACATATTGCAAAGTAACTTGTTTTTTCAAGATCTTTAACATAAAAAGCAATCCTTGTAGTGAGACAACCCCTTTAAGTCTAAATTCTAGTCTAGAACTGCAGCCACAACTCTGTTGCCTCCAGAGCTGAAAGCTTTCCTTGCTGGCTTACCAGTAGTTTATATAGTCATGGAATAAGCACTATTTGCTATTTTATGATAAGAATGTGCTTTGAACACTAATAGGGAGTGTGTCATCTGAAAATCACTGACTCTTAAATCCTCTTTCTATTGTAATACATGAGGTCTATATCTACACTGCACTGGTTTCTGGTCGGTTATTCGGCTGATTCAGCATTTAGAATTCATGGAAAATCCAATTGTAACCACAATAGACCGCAATAGAAAATCCCTGCCATAGTCTACACAGCACAGATTTCTAGGCCGCCGTCTGTTCGCCGGAAGATGTAGTAGATTCCTGGCAGATTCCCATACAGTCACTGTATTGGGCCGATGGCAAATCCGAAAACCGGCCACTTTTTTTTCTGCGCAAACCCGCGCCAAGGCGATGTTAAAATGCCGTCAGATTTTCAACAGCATTTTAACATTAGCTTTGTAGACATAGCTTAAAGGGGTTGTCTCACTACAAGGATTGCTTTTTATGTTAAAGATCTTGCAAAAACAAGTCATTTTGCAATATATGTCCATTAACAGTGTCCTACCTATTCCTAGATATCCCTTCTTGTATGGGCTGCATCAGCTCCTCAGGTCGCTATAGCTACAGACCTGTTTGATCTATCCTGATAGGCTGCCAGCACTGGTTGCTATAACTACAGTCCTGGCTTCTACTGCAGCCTAGTAGAAGCCAGTAAACACACCCCTAAATTCCAAGTGAAACCAAGAAAACAGGACTGAGGTAACATGAATCAATGTAGTGAGACAACCCCTTTAAGGGTCCACAGTAACATTGGACTTTTTGTAGAACAAATGATGATAAATTAAAATGTAGTCTAGCTGTAAATTGCTTCCTTTTACATGACCTTGTACAGGTCATCTAGATTTCTTATTTATAGTGTGTTTTATGTAGCAAGTTTCTGACATGTCGATGTTTAATTTGTTTTCTAGGTACTCGATTTCAAAAGATGAGTCAGAGAAGGGGGACAAACCCTGATAAACTACGCCGAGTTCTGTTAACTACTCAGTTGAAAGTAGGTGTAGCATAGATTACATTCATGACTATGTTGAAAAATGCTAAACCTAATTAGCAGCGACATCCACTCTCAAAGTGTGATTATGTTTTATTTTTGGCCAGTATTGCTGTGCAGTCTATAGTGTGTAAATGAGAGTGTTAGGATGTGTTCACATGGCTTATTTGTGCGCGTAATTGCGCGCGTATTTCGATATGTATTGCGTTTAATACGCATCAAAACGCATGCCGCAATCACGGTAATTCATATCTCTCATAGAAAGCTATGTATTACGCGTCCCCCACGCATATGTATTGTATGTGCAGGGGGAGAATTGACATGTCAGTTGTTAGCAGCGAATATGCGCCGCTGACAATGCATGTCAATGGTGCCGGTTGATCAGCGTGTGGTTCCAAAACACCTGGCGTATTTCGGCGCGTACTATACATGCCACAATAAGCCGTGTGAACATACCCTCTTAAAATATCGGTGCCAGTTCTGTATTTTACATTTTGTCACCAGTTATACTGTGCTGATTCCCGACACAGTGACACCATACAGTGCATGGTAACCGTAATTGCTAAACAACCCTACAATCCCAGTAATCATTGCGGACCTGTGACATTTCCCGACATATCTGTTTTAGTAAAAACTTGTGTTCCCTGTCAAAGTTTATTACTGAATCTGTCAGCTGGGTGTAACCATTCCAGTTTTCAAAGGCATGGGCCCTACACACACCGACTCTGTCAGCACTGATTGGACAATGACAGACTGTGCAGGGACACGCCCCAAATTGGTAACACCCAGCTGACAGATTCAGTAATATATTTCTAGGAGGAATAACAGAGGAACAGCACAACACAGAGTTAGAAGAGAAGATGTTACAGAACTGTTATTTCACAGGAAAAGCCATGTCAGGAGATTTAACAGGTCCTCTTTAAATGAGGAAGTAAAATGAACTTAAAAATGGCATGCTTTAGAAGTTCAATAGCTTACACACGTACTGGATAATGTCCACCTTGTGGCTTACAAGCAAGAATATGGGCTTCAAAGGAAGAAACTTTCTAAAAAAAAAAAAAAATGCTTGTAGTTGAATATTGTTAAAGCTGGGCAGACAGCAAGCAAAACAATTGCTTAGCTTCAACTATATTCTAGAAGACTCATGGAAAAAGAGTGAAGATTCTTGCAGCACCACCTATTGGATGTAGCTCAGTTTTTACTACACTCACTGATTTCTATAATGATGTAAAGTGTTATATCTTGGTATTCGCGTTAATGCTTTTCCTTCCTGCTTACTATTCATAGAACCAGTTTACTGCCATGGCTGATGTGAAAAAAGAAAATTCTAAGATTGAGGGTCCTTCTCTAAATAACTCGTACGGCTTTAAAGTCAGTGCACAAAACCTTCAAGAGGCAAAGGCCTTGCATGAGGTAAGATGGTAAGCATGGGAGGATGAATTTTGATAAGATACGAAGCTAGGACACAGTATGATGAGTTCCATAAAGGGCTTGAAAGTCTATTCTACATGTGGAATACGTTGATGATATTCTACTACAAGCCAATACCTTCCAATCCTAATTTGTTCCATTTACACAATACGATTGTGTTATATATATTTTGCAGTGATTTGCTGAAGAAAAGCAAAGACATTTTAGTGGTGTTCATTTATTGCATAATATGCTTATATTGGCATCATGTAATGCCTTCCTATGGAAACCTATTAACCCCTTACTGACATTGTACGTACATCCTAATGCCGGTAAGGGGCTTTGTAACTGGATCGCCGCATATGAAAAAGTCCGATCTATTAAAATATAAAATGATTTATCCTGTAAGCTGAACCCCGAAGAAGAAAAAAAATTAAAAATGGCAAAATTGCGGTTTTTTGGTCATTTCACGTCCCCTCAAAATTGGAATAAATTTGATCAAAAAAGTCACAAGTATTCCAAACTGGGAGCAATAAAATTTACACTTCATCCCACAAAAAATAATCCCTCACGTAGGTGTTAGTATAAAAAAGTTATTGGTCACAGAAAATTGGTTGCACAAATTTCAATAATAGAAAATGTTTGAAAATTTTTTTTACGGTACCAAAACATAACAAAAACCGTACATGTTTGGTATTGCCCGATACATATCAACCTATAGAATACAGGTAACACATAATTTTTACCAAAGAATGAACACTGTAAAAGCAAAACACCCGTAAACGTGGTGCAAGTATGTTGTTTTCACATTTTGCCGCACTTAGAATTTTTTTGCGGTTTCCCAGTATATTCTTTGGTACGAGGAATGACACCATTAGAAAGTACATCTTGTCCCGCAAAATAAAAGCCCTCATGTGTCTATGTAGGTGGAAAAATAAAAAAGTTATGGCATTTGGAAGTCGAGGAGGGAAAAACGAATGTGAAAAAAAAATAGACCTCGGCGTTAAGGGGTTAAATGGCCTTAGGGTATGTGCTGTAGTAATTTGTATCCATTCTTTTTGCAGGTACAGCACCTGACACTTATGTGCATGGAGTTACATGCAAGAACTCGGCGAGACTTGGAGCCAGATCCTGAATTCGACCCCATTTGTGCTTTATTTTACTGTCTGTCATCAGACTCTCCACTACCTGGCAGTGACAAGAGAGAAATAACCGGAGCAATTCTGGTTGCTCATGACACTTCTGCAAATATAGGTGCGAACATCTATGTCAAAAATGTTGTTTTTAATTGATGGAATTTATCTGATTTGGATGGTTAAACAAAGAACTGAACTCTTTGCAACATATGAAGTACAAGTAGGCTTATACCTTATGGTGATTGGATGGACACAAAAGCCAGGCTACTGTTTTAATGCCCTGGTTCAGAGCAAACCCCCTTACATGCTGCACTCAATAGCTACTGCCCCTTCACAGTAATTTAAAAGAGACTCACTCAACCTTATCAGCCTCTCATTTAGGGATGTAGGAGACATGTGGTTGCCATAGTAGCCAAAGGACGATTAATGATCTGTTTTGTAATCAAGTCTATTAGGCCCCGCAGATGGGGCTGTCCTTATTGGTACAATGTCCCTATATTGTTTGCTAGACAGTCTGTAGCATAGGGTGTTAGAGAGTTAATTTGGCCCTCACACACCTGAGGTTGTTAGCCCTCTTACTCTTGGACCTTATGGATTATTTTTAGTACATATTTTACTATATTATTAAAGGTTAAAGGGAACCTGTCACATAGATTATGCCCCCCTTGCTGAGGACAGCACAAACTAGTGACAGACATGCTGATTCCAGCGCTGTGTCCTTTATTCTGTAAGATACTGAAGTTTTAGAGTATTTAATGCTCAAATCTTATTCATGAGCAGGTGTTTGTCCCACCCACCAAAGGCTAGCTCCACCCACCTGGCAGTTATTCTCATGTTTCTACCCTTTCAAAGTAATAGGTTTATCAGTTGTGAGGTGGGCGGGGCTAACCTCAGGTGGGCGGGTTATGAAAAAAAACTGACTCTTTTCCTGACTCTTTTCTGGCTGAAAACTGCAGATTTGGGCATTAACTGCTCTAAAACTGCTGCATCTTACAGAATAAGGGACACAGCGCTGGGAACAGCATGTCTGTCACTAGCTTGTGCTGTCCTCAGCAAGGGGGGCATAACCTATGTGACAGGTTCCCTTTAAGGTGTACATCTATTTTTTCCAGTGATTAATTAAACTTAGTTTCCCCTACTGATGAAGACTGTGGAACCCATAAGGCAATAACCAATCTGTTCACCGATTCTCTGAATCCAGTTGAGCCTGCTCCTTGTGCTGCCACCTCTGCTAAGTGCTTACTGCATCGGCGAGGAAGGTGGAGAGCTTGTCCTTCTGCCTCTGGAGCTTGTACATCCCTGCTAGCTGTGTCTTCGCTCTTGGCTATAGTATATATCTGTGAACCGGCAATTCTTAAAATCACTCAACTTTTTATTTGTGCATCATAATAACCACAATTTGTGCAATAAAACAAGGTTGCATTCAATGAACAAAATGGTAGAGATACTTAGGTCTTCGCTCAAAAAATGAGGTGTGGGATGGATTCAGCCCGCAAACCTTGAGTTTGACACGTGATTTTATTTTTTCTAAAATATTTGGGATTTGTGCTTTATTTTAAGCTCAGAAGAGTAATTCCCCTTACCTGTTATAGTTTTACACATACTAATGATGTATTTTGCTAAGTTGCCACTATGCTTTCCTAGACCGTGCTCTAGAGTGAATTCACATGATGCAGCTCTTTTATGATGAAAAAGTATCAAAACTGCTTGTGGAAAAAAATGCACTTATTTTACGAAATTGTGCCCAGAACCTGTGTCCAAACCTGCAGCGTGATTGCCCTCTTAGACATGAATTAATATTTCAACTTCTACTAATACACCAACTTGCCATGCATTGGCTCTATTTAGCAGTGATGTTGCTTTGTGCGGTAAGGAACAAGTTAATGCTTTAGCTAATGTTTTCCATAAGCATTTTTTGTGATAGTTTGAGGTGGGGTGGGGGGGAGTTTTGTTAACATTTTTGGATAGAGAAGAGGAATAAAACTGTAACTCCCGGCTGTCAATGACCGTTAGGAATTAACACGTTTACCTGTAATCACAAACTGCTTCCTACATCCATTGCAGTTATTTATATATTTTCTCGTACTTACTTTTTAAGATGCTAGAAGACCCCTGCTAACCAGATCTGGAGTCACAAGCTTCCAAACAACATATGCCACTGATGAAAAAGAACTTTTGAACATGTAATCAGTTTAATCAGAAGGTATGCATATTTTTTTTATTCCAAGAGAAGTGGAATGGGGATTCTCTAGAAATACCTGTATATGTGCAGTACACTATGTAGAATCCAGTCCTGTCTGTAGTGTCAGCCTGGTTCTTTTTTCTAGCTTTACAACCCCATCTGTAGTCTCTGTTTTGACTGTTTGTTACACTGATACTTGGGGTCCCATCCGTGAAAAGCTGCACATAGGGCCTGGTTCACCTACTGTATGTCAGAGGTTACATCTGGAAACTGTGCCACAGAGGTAGATCCGGATTCGGTTCACTACAAACACCAATGGCGTCCAACAGACCTCATTGAGTATTAAGTGATGGCCTTAGAATTAGATCCTTTGGTCTAGTTCCCGAACCAGGAGTACACCCTCCTGTTCTTCTTCAACTGTTTGTGACTACAGTAAAATCTAAGGACCAACCTGCCCTGTGATTCATATATACCTAGTGTGTACATGATCTAAGATGATTTCCTTCCTTTATGTGTTTATGAAAAAGGAGGAACATGTCCAGCGTTTCCAAAGTTAAAATCCAAGATTTATTTAAAGCAATAAGTCACTTGAACAGGAAGAACCTTATGCGTTTCAAGCCATACAGACAGGCCCTTAGTCGTAGTACAAACAAAAAGAGTGAAACACACACACGTAAATAACAAGTTTAAGGGTGCTTTCACACAGCACAGTTTTAGTGCAGTTTTAACTGCGCTCCAATTAAACTGCCTTTATTCCCAGCAGCTTCTTTCAGTTGTCTAAGTTGTTCAGAAAGGTGTTTCAAGTAAGTAATCAATGACTGTGTTTGAAGTCTTGTGGATACAGACTCATTCATTGATTACTCACTTTCCAAACAGTTTAGATAGATGAAAGAAGCTTGCTGGTAATAAAGGCAGCTTAATTGGAGCACAGTTAAAACTGCACCAAAACTGTGCTGTACACTAAACGACAGAAAACAGAACAGTATAGCAACCATACAGATAATAAAACATTAAACACATTCGATTAATATTGTAGCATTAGGTCCCGTTTACTGTTCAGGCTATATTGAATTCTTGTATTTAAAGAAAAACTCCAATAGGACTCACAGTTAGGAAGTTTTTGTAATCTCCCTGAAGGTGTTAACTCTTTCTATGCCTTGAACAAGTAGGGAATACCTGCATGATGCTGAGTTCAGTGCTGCGATACTGCAGAAACACCTTGTGGGTTTTTATGTAGGCAATCAGAAAGGTGTCTTCTGATCCAGTCTTTTATGTTACATGTTGTGCAATCGACATATTGTATGTGACAACTGACACAAGAGATCAAATAGAAAAAGTAGCATTGTTACTATAAGAAGCAAAAGTAGAAGATTGACAAATATCACTAAAGCAAATATACCTACTATGGCCACACTTGTAGCAACCAACATAGCCAGGGAGCTTGGTGAAAGACCTTGTCTTAAAGGGGTTTTGCCACAATCTCATTTCATACCTCCTTTATCCAGCTCTTTAGCTCTGTGTGCTCAGAAGGCGGAGTGTGTGATTTGTTTGAATTGCATATCATGTGATCCAGCAGGATGACATCACCATACCTTTCCTCTCTGTAGTGAAAGAAAGGTCTGTTTATGTAAAACATTGTGAGTAGCTGAGAGGTAAAGTTTTTGCCTCCAGGCACAAGGGTCCTCGGTTGAAATCCCTGCAGGAACCAAACCTGTGGATTTTTTTACTCTTTATCAATGCACATACCTGATTGAGGTTTCTTTTTTATTTATTTGTACTGTTTGACTAATTACTAAGGAGAACAGAGGAAGGGAGTAGAATGACAGCACCTGGGGTTTGAACACTCAGTAGCTGCCTGAGAGGAGAGGTGATGTCTGACCTGGACTGAGGAACTCTCAGCCCTGGTCGTATCCACTGGAGACGAGCTGTAAACAATGGATCACTATAGGAGTAGCTAAAAGAAAAACTGTGCAGAATTTTTAATAATAATGAAAGGTGAAAATGTTTGTTATTTCATTTGCAAGCTTCCCACGTCAATTTTACTTTGTGGCAAAACCCCTTTTAATTAGGAGCCTTTTCAGCCACACATCAAAAGCCATCAGAATGAATCGGATAGCAGGGGATCTAAAGTATGTAATGGAAGATATTTGTTCATGATTCTAGGCTATGTCTACACGGCAGTGATTTACTGTTGGATTTTCATACAGATTCTGTATTTAGAATCCGCAAAGCCCCGACTGTAAATCATTCCCATAGACCTCAATAGAAAATCCAAACTGTAGTCTACACAACTTGGATTTTCTGAGGTCGGATTTCAGATCTGAAAAACGGGTCGAGAAAATTAGAACATGTTCTATAATCCGCCTTAAAAATGGCAGAAAATTCTGCACTTAAGTTGGTTACAAATGTAATGGGTCGTTTTTGTTTGTGACATGAAATATTGATCGCACATGCAGGTTTAATAGATCTTTAACCCCTTGGATTAAATGCTGATGATTTCAATGTAATGCAAGGGAATGTTTTCAGTTACCCAATTGTGATGACCTGATCGTGCATGCAGGATAGTATTTCCTGCAATGCTTTCACTTTTTTTTTTTTTTTTTTTTTTTTTTTTTTAGTTTTTTTGTTAAATAAGTTTCTTGACTTAGTCTTATGTGGATCTAATTACATGGTTTCCACAAATACTTTTCATAAAAGCACTGCAGGAAATACTATCCTGCATGCACATTCATGTCTTCCCAATCATGTAACCGAAAACATTCCCTTGGGCAAAATGCTGCGTACACATTGCAATTGTACCTCTGTAAATGATTTTGTGTCACAAATATCTATGACATTTTCATAATGAAACATATTTGAGAAAGTATTTATATTCTAGTCTTCTATTACTTCATAAGGTTCTCTGGAGGTGATAGGCCCTTTTTAAGGGTGATAGAATGACCTTGTAATCATGATCTTAGAAGTATAATAATGTCTGATATTCTGCTTTCACTTTTCAAACAGGTATGACCCTGACATCCTCCTAGGATATGAAGTCCAGATGCACTCCTGGGGTTATCTTTTACAGAGGGCATCCACCCTTAATGTAAATTTCTGCCAGCAAATGTCCAGAATCCCAGGTGCGTTAACAATCTGTTGGAGTACACTGAGAAAGCTTTGTTTTTGTTTTGTGTAATATTATACTTGTTAATTTTAAAGCTAATTATTGTATTTAACCGATTATTGTATCCTGCATACATTGTAGTGTCAAATACTATGCTGTATTAGGGCAAGGCTAGTGGGTACAGGAAATGGCCCCTAATTTACCAACATTGGGCCCCACGCCTCACTTCTGGGAAACAGGGCTTTCTGTGACCCTATTTGTTGCCACTAGTTCAACATTATTAGGGCATATATTGTACACTAACCGTTTCCATCAGCCTAGTCTTAGTGCTAGAGAACCGGCAAGGGTACCGGCCTGTGGTCCATGCATGACAATGATGCCTGGCCTGGTGGTGTGGTCCGTTACCCTCACCGATCGTCTATTACGTAGACCACGCTGATGTAAACAGTTACAAATAGTCTAATGTGACACTTGATTGGCTCTCCCCTTCTTTAAACATGCTTGAAGTTGTGTGGCATTCATCATCCGGTTCCACAGCGGTCATCAGTGTGTGATGTAGCCAAAGGACAACCACTTCTTTGCCTTTCTGTAACTCTTCCAGTCTCTCTGTATCTCTGTTGCAACCTGCTGATGACACTCTAAGCTCAGTGTCCACTTCCGTTTGTGAGCATCTTGTTTGAAACCTCAAATGTCAAGGTACTGGTGATCAATTGTAAGGTGTTGTCTTGGTCTCATGATGGCGAAATGTAAACAGCATGATGAGGAGGACGGTTTAATTCAAATTGATCCCCTACATTTATTAGATGATTCAGGGATCAAACACCTGTTGTGAATTTTGCCATTAAGCTCCTTGTTAGAGATCAGCAAGGTGTGCAAAAAGTCCTGAAACAATGAACAGCTGGACATGTGCATCTTAAGTTAGATATGGGTTCATTTAGTTCATTTAAAAAATAAATTTTATGATCATCCTGAAATTTCAACTGAAAGCCAAATATTCTAGTGTATATATTACATGTATTTATTTGGTATCGTAATAATCACTTCTCTTTTTTATGTTTTATTTAGAAGATAACAATGAGAACCGATTTTCTGCAGAGAAAGATGAATATGGTGCTGAAACTATGAGTGAGATAAATATAGTTGGTCGGATTGTTTTGAATGTTTGGAGGATGATGAGATCTGAGGTATTGCCTACGTTCTTACATTATTTCTTGCACAACAAAATGTTCAAAAGTTGATAATACAGCAGACTGTATTAAAACACATGATTTTATAGTGTAGGGTCACTTTTATTCTATACTGAAAGTATATTTTTGTGTTTCTTACAAACGTTTTGCTTGGAATGAATACAAAATCATAACATTTTATCATGCGATAACCGATTAAGCCTGGCAATCTTGCACTTGCTTCCAGCACAGAACTGTAAAATGCCACAAGCAGAATAGCACAGATGACCAATTTGGCCATTTACCTAATTAAATAATCAAATATGTAACAGTAAATATTGTGTGAACATTTTACTTTTTGCTTTCCATGTAAAAATTCTTCACATTAACCACTGAGGTCTCGTATATTAGGAATTACAACATATATACACTTTCAAAGGGGGTTATCAGACATACCTGAACATGACCAGTATTTTACTAAAGAATATTTAACTGTTCTCAACCACCTATACAGATGCAATAAAAATCAAGTAAACCTTTTAGAATGACCTGGATTTCTACATTGGATGCTAATAAAATGTGGTCCAGTTGTTGTCAAAATCACACTTGTAGACAACCACACTCTAAATCACACTTGTAGACAACCACACTCTAAATCACACTTGTAGACAACCACACTCTAAATCACACTTGTAGACAACCACACTCTAAATCACACTTGTAGACAACCACACTCTAAATCACACTTGTAGACAACCACACTCTAAATCACACTTGTAGACAACCACACTCTAAATCAAAACTTGTAGACAACCACACTCTAAATCACAAGTGTAGACAACCACACTCTCAATCACACTTGTAGACAACCACACTCTAAATCACACTTGTAGACAACCACACTCTAAATCACACTTGTAGACAACCACACTCTAAATCACACTTGTAGACAACCACACTCTAAATCACACTTGTAGACAACCACACTCTAAATCACACTTGTAGACAACCACACTCTAAATCACAACTGTAGACAACCACACTCTAAATCACACTTGTAGACAACCACACTCTAAATCACACTTGTAGACAACCACACTCTAAATCGCACTTGTAGACAACCACACTCTAAATCTCACTTGTAGACAACCAGACTCTAAATCACAACTGTAGACAACCACACTCTAAATCACAACTGTAGACACCCACACTCTAAATCACAACTGTAGACACCCACACTCTAAATCCCAACTGTAGACACCCACACTCTAAATCACAACTGTAGACACCCACACTCTAAATCACAACTGTAGACAACCACACTCTAAATCACAACTGTAGACAACCACACTCTAAATCACAACTGTAGACAACCACACTCTAAATCACAACTGTAGACAACCACACTGTAAGTAAACTAATAACACACAAACGTGTGCTGTTTAGGTTTTGAGCACAGTGTGTAAATGCTCACAGTGCAGGGAGAAACAGTACGTGAACATCTGTGTTAATTACTAGCCAGTTGTCACAAGGTGTTTCAATTAAAGGATTTTGCCATTTTGAAAAGTCCCCTATGGAGGCAGGCTTGTAGCTCGCTACAAACCGGCATCAATGAATGGGGAGAGGGCCGCGCTTGCGCAGTACTCCCCCATTAATGTCTATGGTAGTTCAAATGATAGCCGAGCATACTCGTTCGACTATATTCAGAACTGCCATGGAAGAGAACGGGGAAAATTGCTCAAGCACAGCCATCTCCCCATTCTCTGAGGCCAGCTTGTTGCAAGTAAATTAAGGCTCAAAAATCCTGGCTGCTTACAAATCTGAAGAAAGATTGGTTGGTTTGAACTATGCCTGAAAGTAAAGAGCTTTCTAAAGGTGTTATAGAGAAGCATGAAGCTTGAAAAGCTCATAAGGCTAAAGAGCTGGTTTTATATTAGTTCACTGCTAGACATATTGGGGCAGATTTATCAATAGTGTCTTAATCTTAGACAACGTAAACTTAGACCAGACAGTCTTACAATGCGGAACATTTATCATAGTGTTGATAAATCTGGTGCAGGTTAGAACTGTCTAGTCTAACTTTGTACCACCTATAAGTTGGCTTACTTTTACACCATTTTTGGCCCGATTAAGCCACGCTCCTTTTATTAGGCCACGTCCCTTTGTCAGACGAGGCGCAGAAGTGTCTGAAACTGTCTAAAACTATGTGTAAATGTGGCGAAAAACTTGTAAGACATTATTTTTGGTTCAAATTGAACCAGAATTCTGGCGCAACTGCCTTGATAAATCTGCCCCATTGTCTATAAATAGAGAAAATACAGAGCTGTTGCAAAATTCACTCGAGAATTTATTTTGAGATTACTCTAAAAGCAGGGGCAATCCTTAAAGGGGTTTTGCCACCATGTAATGTTGACGTGGGAACCTCCAAAATGGGTATTTAATCACTTTTCTAAATATATGTGATTACAAAAAGTGAAGACTCTGAGAGCTACAGCATTTCTCAGTCCCCCTTAGTTACCTCAAAGCTTCCACTAGACACGACCCAGGAGCTGACAGGCCGCGCTTGCCTGAAGCACTTCTTATCTGATGACAGGCAAAATGAATGAGCTTTTAAGGCACCAGGTAGAAAGTGCAGTCTGAGGCTGTGTCTTGCTGTATTGAGAATCCACTGTTGTACTGTTTATTATTTCACTTAAGTTTTGAGACGCTCCCTTCTTCCTCACTCCTTACTCACCCCCTCCCTCTCAGCCCTGCAGCATTTTTACTCAGCGTGATTTGTTGACATTCTCCCTGTGCTGATAAGGAAGGTAAGAAACTTGCGTCCTGGCAAATCCCCTTTAAAGGAGTGAGAGAGAACCCAAAGCTTACAGCAAAAGACATATGGAAGATGCTACAGACAGCAAAAAACTCTGCTTGTATGTCTAATATCAGAAAAATACTAAAAAAGAATGGTGTTCATAGAAGGACAAGACTGCTGTTCAATCAAATCCACTGCAGTTGGTTTCAAGTTTGCTTGAGACCACCTAAATGTCCCACAGTTACTAGGCAGATGAGCCAAACCTAAAACTTATTAGCACAAATGCACAATGCTATATTTAGAGGCAACATAGAACACTACAGACCAAAATATGATCCTGTGATAACTGGGCATGATGGTTTGCGACTTGTTTGCTGACTCTGGGCTGAATGCGTTAAGGGAACAATTAATTCAAAGGTGTATTAAATATTTTACATGAGAATAAAGAGCAGCAGTTCATGACCTCAAGCTAAAGAGACACTGGGGAATAGAACAAGCAAAGGCTAAAAGCATGCAAGTAAATCATCTGAGGAGTGGTTGAAGAAACGGTTTATATTCTGAAATGACCATATGTCCTGACCTATTAAGAATGCTGTAGCTTTACCCAAAGAGATCTGTGCACACAAGGCATCCTAGAAATATTGATGAACTGAAACAAATCTGCAGGGAGGATTGGTCAAAAAATTCTCAGCTCAATGATGTATGTGATATACAGGCTAAATGTATATGCAGATTATTAAATTCAAGGGTTCACCTACTTTTTCTCTCTGCACTGTTGATGTTTACACACTGTGCCTAAGTAAAGACATGAACACTACAACTGTTTGTATGTTATTAGTTTAGTTCGAATGTATTTGTCTAAACTGTGACTTCGATAAGAGACCCTATTTTATCAGTAATTAATGCAAAAGGTTCAATTACTTTTTCTTGTTATTGCAGTACATATAGCATAGTTTTGAACTGTAGCAGATAAGTTGTGGGCATTGACTGTTAGGCTATGTTCACACGGCTTATTTTGGGATGGATTTCAGTCCGTAATTCGCGCAGTACAGCGAGAATTACGGACTGAAATCCATCCCAGTCATTACGGTAATCCACAGTTCTCATAGAGAACTATGGATTCTGTCTCCTCTCCCCGCTCGCCGTATTTCAATGTCAGTTATCACAGCGGAATACGCACCGTGGATAATAAATGTCTATGGGGCCGGCGGTCTGCCGGCCCCCTCTCCCTGCCCCCGCTGCACAGCACACGGCGTAAATGCAGGCGAAATCCGTCCCCGCAATTACGCCGTGGATAAGCCGTGTGAACATAGCCTTACAGTTCATCCTGCAAGTGCCTAGGCCGGGACATGCCAAAAACTACACTAATAGTCTGTGTTTGAGGTTGTAGGCAGAAACAAACTTTCAGAATTATAACTCTGTTTAATATGTCTTATCTAAATGCCCAATGTCAAGAAACATAGAAAGCACGGTTTCATTTCACCCTTTGCACAAGAGGTGAAAAAAGTTTTGAATGGAAAAGGTAAGTGAACTTAGCTGTATTTTGATTCATATTCACTCCAGGGTATTACTTTGTAATAAGTTACAACATGGCCACGAATAAGCCTAAATTCTATGGATTATTCACAACTTCTAAAGACCACAGGACTCTTGAGAAAAATCTCCAAGTTTTCCCATAAAGGTATCCAAAATAGAGGCATCTTCATATTCAGATACTATCAGATGTAAAATGACCTTTTAATGTTACTGCATTTGTGTTTCTTTTTTAATAGTATTTTTTAAATTGTTTTTACGATTTTTTTTAGGCTGCTCTGACTAACTACACGTTTGAAAATGTGGCCTTCCATGTTCTTCACAAGAGGTTCCCACTGTTTACTTTTCGAACATTATCAGATTGGTTCGATCATAAATCTGATATTTACAGGTAATATTTCAATAATAATAAATTACTCTTCAAAATCTGCTTAAAAAAACGCCTGATTAGAGGCGTATTTTGAAACCGGTTTTGAAACGTACTTAGAAAAATCCTATGCCTCATTGTTCCCTGTGGTGATTTCACTTGTGTAAATGCCTCAAGAATTGACAAGGCACTTACATTTCCACAAGTAAAATCATCTCTTAATGCATGCTGCAAATACGTTTGTAAAATATGTGTCGTGTGAATGACGACAAGTATTTTACATTGCAATCAATGAGAAGTGTTTAGAACATTGCTGAAAGCTTATTTTGGCGTGTATTTCGGCACACAATACCAGCCAAAATCGGCTTCAATATACGTTGTGTGAACAAACCCTAAGTATAAAAATGTTGACACTAATTAGTATATTAAAGGGAATGTGTCATCAAAAATGACTTATTGTTTAAAGTTTTTGTTAAACACATTTTTAAAGAATTTTTTGTTGTTTTTTTTAAAATTTTCCATATCACTTTCAATTTGTTTAACAATTTTTAAGTCCTGCAGTTTTCACTTTGTCCACTAAGCCTAATAATAGTCTGACACTTCCTGTTCTGTAGAGAGAGATTCTCGGCAGTCTGCTCATTATTAACACAAGCAGGGTCAAACTGAAAGGAGACACCAGTGTGAATAGATAACACAGGATCCACCAGTCACAAGAGGAGATAGTCACAGGTCACCCTTCCACCTCCCTGCACACTGACTTCTTCCCAGGTCATAGAGCATGACTAGAAAACTCTTCTATAGAATTGAATGGGACTGAGTCAGTCTTAAGTCTCCAATGTGCATGAAGCTACTGTAAAGCATCTCTCTGACTGCTGTTAAAGCAGTGCAAACAAGGCCTAGTGGCCAAAGTGAAAACTACAAAAAAAATATTGAAAGTGATATGAAAAAAAAAAAAAAAAAACAACCAAAAATTCCTAAAAAATGTGTTTAACATAAAAACGGGACTTAAACAATGACTCATTTTTTTGATGACACATTCCCTTTCATAACATTCAATTTGACACTGAAACCATGCTTGATGAATGTAGAATTTTTTTTAAGCCTTTGCACCATCTTCTTAGTCACATACGAAGTTAAAACAAAGTTAGAACGAATGTTCTAACTTTGTTTTAACTTCATATGTGACTAAGAAGATGGTGCAAAGGCTTTAAAAAAAATTCTACATCCATCCTGTTTAGCATTTACACCAGACTGATGTAAATACATTAAAGGATCTGCTACTATGTTTAAAGAGACTGAGGCAGATTTATCAATAGTGTGTAACTTTTAGACATTTATAATAGTGTTGATAAATCTGGCGCAGGTTTAAGCCTGAAAAGCAGGGATAGTCAACTCACCTTTGTACATCACATCCGCAGGTTTAAGACCATCTAATCTAACTTTACACCTGTATTAAATTGGTTTACTTTATTCCACTAACTGCTGCAAAATTTTAGCGCATTCCTTTTTTGTGTGGCAGTGCCCACTTATCCATACCCCCTTTTCGTGAAGTCATACTCCTTTTACAGAGGTCACTCAACTTTTGTTGGAAGAGGAGCAGAAGTATCTGGAAACTGTCTAAAAACACATAATAAATGGGGTGTAAAGAATGTACACTATCATGCTTGGCACAAATTGCACTAAAATTCTGGTGTCCCATAGTTTCAATAGCTATTTATATGTCCCAGATTGTAAAGTGCCCTCTTCTACTCTGTCATGTTTTTTTTTATGAATTTTGTAGTTTATAATATTGTTTTTAGCCTTCATTACTATTTTCATCACCTTGTGTGGTGTAATCGTTGGTAGATTATAAATAGAGGCTGATATTAGTAATGAAGTACAGTGAGTATGATTTCTGTTGTGGTTGATGGTCCTTATTCAACTCCTGATCTGTAATTTTTAGTAGTGAAGTTAAAGTATCAATATGCCCGAAGTACGGACCGCAAATATGGAAATTCATAGTTCTAATTAAGAACTGTGATTCCTGTCGTTGTGGAAGTCTATGGGAGCCGGCACAGAGCATTTTAGAAGTATGCACTGGCCAGCGCATAATTCTAAAACACCCGGCATATAGCGGTGCGCACAGGACGCGCTGCAATACTCCGTGTGAACATACCCTAAGGCCTTGTGAGACAACACATTTAAATCTGCAACCAATGTTCTAGTGTGTGTGGTGCTTCCTTACCCCTCCTTGTACTTCAGTTTTGAATTGTAGAAAGATTCAGGTACTGTTTTTTTTACCTGATACACAGTGTGAGTGTGTTTACAATCTTATGAATGGTTTTCAATGTGCTCTCTTCTTAACATTTTCTTGGTTTATTGTTTTCTTGGTTTGTTTTAGCCTCTATGGAATGTTTGGATAACATATTGTTGTTGTTTTTTTTAAATGTCTTTTCGGATAGTTTTATTAAAAGATTTAGAATATATGTTTTCTGGGTTTTACATTGTGCAAATAGATTTTTGTATGTCTATTTCCAGATGGAGGATGATAGACCACTACATGAGCAGGGTGCATGGATCACTCCAGTTACTTGAACACTTAGATTTAATTGGAAGAACTAGTGAACTAGCCAGACTTTTTGGGATTCAGTTTCTACATGTTCTCACTCGAGGATCACAGGTAAAGTATACCTATAAATAATTGGAGTGAATTAGTACTTAGAACAAAGCATAAAGATGTTATTACTTTAAAGGGGTTGTATCATTACATTAAATGGCCTTCAGAATAAGGGGACAGTGAAAACAAGCAACTTTGCAATTGGATGTCATTTGCAGAACTGTCTCGTTTTCACAGTATTCCTCATCTTTTGTGTAAACACTGTTCCCCAGTGCCAGGTTGGATTCCTCCTCCTTTCATTTCATTGGCTGACTTCTCTACTAATTTACATTCTGTCTGGCCCCCGGTCGTATTCACGGGACCGTGCATTCCTGCCCCTCTCACTCAGAATAAGGGGCCGGCAACAATTTCACTCTATACAGCCACCAGCTTCTCAGTGACACTGAAGCTGCTTCTACAATCAGAAAACAGCAGAATTGTGCCTTGTGTATACACAGAAGGGAGACGGATCTGTGCTCTGGATGAGTTCATAGAAGACTGGATTCAACTGTAACAAACCTCCAGCTGTGAGAGGAGAAGAGATCAGTGTTCTGGGTTCATAGAAGGCTGTTTAGACTGAATGCAGGCCTGTGGTATGTAAACAGCTCTTACAAAATAAGACTGCATAGGGAGAGGACAGTGACATGTGGAGAGGGGACACACACACACACTAGCATCAACAGTGAAGGGGGGGGATGATGTCATCCCCCTTCAGTTAAGAAACACCCAGCTGGGAGGGGAAGAAACGCCCATGGATTTCAGGAACTGAGAGAATCAAGCTTCAAGAAAACAGCCGAACTGATGAAGCGATACATCCCCTTTAAAAGATTACTTTGATCAGGCCTAGCCTAAATGAAAGGATTATAAAACACACAAGTGATGCTTTTCAGTTTGTTAATTTTGACTGAAAATTGAGGACTGAGAATCTCTTCAAACCTGATGATTCCTAGTCATAGCCATATCTGATTTTATTCCAGAATATTAAAATCACAGTAGCTTACAAAAATGCTATAAAAGGGTCTGAGAACCACTCAGTCATTTGAATCTGAAGGTTACTTGTTATAGACATATATGACCTTCAAGTTCAAAAAGCATAAGCCTTTTTAGACCTTTTTATGGCATTTTTTGTAAGCAGCTGTGGTTTTTAATATTCTGAAATAGAATCTTATTTCTATGGATGATGCCTAAGGAATACAAATTTATTGTTTGTTTTTTTTATTACTATTATCTACCCATATGGCCAGTGGCTTTCCAGTGCACATTCGATATAACATAATGGGAACTCCACTGAGTGAGATGTTTTGTTTTTCTTATATTTTGCGTACGCTATTCCATAAATGGGCTATTGTAAACATGTATCTGTTAAATGTATGCCATTATAATATGTGATATAAAGTTATATGTCAAGCATAGGACCATAAAATTGATGTGTACAGGTCCTAGTTGTCTCACCAAGCATTTCTATAACATTTTGTTTGCAGCGTATTCCTAGTTAGGCTAAATTGCATCTTACACACAGTTCAGTTGTGTTGGTAAAGTGTATGCTAGAGTATAAACAAAGTTAAGAGTGTAGTAATCTTTTTTAAACTTTGAGCCAACTTTCACTAAGTTATGTAAATCACAGACCTTTTTTGAACCCATATCTGGTCGAAACCTCAATTAACCCCTTAACAACCTTGGACGTATGCATACGTGAGGATCGCGCGAACTCTAAAGCAGAGTTCGCGCGATCGGCGCGGGGTGTCAGCTGTATATTACAGGTGACATCCCGTAGCGTCGGCCCCGACCCCGGATCGCTCCGGGGGGGGGGGTTAACCCCTTAATTATCGCGACCATCGGGTCGCAATAATTAAGAGAGACGCAGGAGGAGATCGCTCCTCCTGCGTCTCTGTCGGTGACAGCAGTGCAGCTCCTGCCCTCTGACAGACAGCACGGAGGGCATAGAATGCCTTCCGGGTTGTCTGTGACGTCACGATGCCCGGCCGTGCCCTGTGGGCACGCCCCGGCATCGTGACTGACAGTTGTCATGGAACCAGTCACAGCAACAAGCTATGTACTGATTCCTTTAATGAGAGATCTAAAGATCTCTCATTCAAACCCCCTATGGGGAAAGTAAAATAAAAATGTGAAAAAGTAAAAAAAAAAAGTAAAAACATGTAAAACACAAACACGAAAAATAAAATAAAAACAGTACACCCCCCTTTTTCCCCTTACAAACGCCAATCGCCCCAAAAAGATCAAAAATAAAAAAAGTACCCATATTTGGGTATCGCCCGCGTGCGTAACGACCTTGCCCTATAAATCTGTCATGTTAATTACCGGTTACGGTGAACGCCGTAAAAAAAAAAACAAAAAACCTATCCCAGAATTAAGATTTTTGTTCATCCCGCAGCACATAAAATGGAATAAAAGTGATCAAAAACGCCTATAAACGCCACCGTTGTACCAATTAAAACGTCCATTCATCCCGCAAAAAAAAAGTCCTAACAAAGCTTGTATACGGAAAAATAAAAAACTTATGGCTCTAACAATATATCGATGCATAAATATTCTTTTACACACTAAAAACACTTTTTTTTTTTTTTTTTTTAAAGTGCTTCAACATAAAAAAAACTATATAAATTGGGTATCGCCGTAATCGTATCGACCCACAGAGTCAAGCTAACTTATTACGAATACTGCACAGTGAGCGCTGTTAAAAATAAAAATAAAAAAACTACTAGGATTGCAGTATTTTCTTCACTCTGCCTTCCAAAAAACGGATTTAAACTGAATCAAAAAGTCTTGTCCCCCCAAAAAATGATACCAATAAAAACGACAACTCATCCTGCAAAAAACAAGCCTGTATACAGCTACATACACAGAAAAATAAAAAAGTTATGGCTCTCAGACTATGGCGATGCAAAAATGTGTTTTCCTGTTTGAATAAAAGTGTTTTTATTGTATAAAAGTAGTAAAAAATAAAAACAATATACAAATTGGGTATTGCTGTAATCGTAAACGACCTGCTGAGTAAAGCTAGCAAAGTCATATCTAAGCCGAGTGACCGCTATAAAAAATAAAAATAAAAAACACTACCAGATTGCTGTATTTTGTTCAAAACGCCTCACAAAAACCTTAATAAAAAGTGAACAAAGTGTTGTATGCACCCCCTAATGGTACCAATAAAAGCATCAATTCACCCCGCAAAAAAAATAGGCCCTACACAGCTCTGCCACAACCGCAAAATAAAAAAGTTATGACTGTCAGGAAAAGGATAACAAAAAAAATGCAATTTTTTAAAAAAATATTTCTATTGTGTAAAGTAATAAAACATAAAACTATATGAAATTTATACCATTGCAATTGTACCGACCCCATAGTAAAGTTAAAACATCATTTACACTGCACGGCGAACGCTGTAAAATTGGAAGCCCAAATAACAATGATGGAACTGCGTTTTTCCCCCCCATTTTCATTGCCCAATGCTAAAAAAAACGATGGAAACCTGTTGCATCCAAAATGCACAATACCCCCTAGATGAGATCCCTGAGGGGTTTGAATCTAAAATGGGGCGACTTCTGGAAGGTTTTCACCTGTTCTGGTACTTTGGGGGCTTTGCAAATGCGACATGGCCCTCCAAAATCTGCGTTCCAAAAGCCAAATAGCGTTCCCTTGTACGCCCTGCCGTGCGCCCAAACAGCAGTTTACACCCACATGTAGGGTATTGCCGAACTTGGAAGAAATTGCGTAACAAAGTTTTGGGGTTCTTTTTTTCCAGAATTCCTTGTAAATATGAAACATTGTCAGCTAAAATGGCAGATTATTGGAATTTTTTTTTTTCACAGCCTAATGCTAAAAAAAAATTGTGAATCACCTGTGGGGTCGATATACTCACTACACCCCCTTTTATATATACCTTAAGGGGTTGTAGTTTCCAATATGGGGTTTTTTTTAGGGGTGTTTATTAAATTTTAGCACCTTAGGGCCTCTTCGAACCTGAAATGGGCCTAAATAAAAAATTTCATTGAAAATGAGACCCCAGAGTCCAGTAGGGCTCCTCCTATTCTGGGGCTTATGGTTGAGCCAAATAATGCACTAGGGCCACATATGGGAATTTCTAAAAAAAAGCAGAAACCCCGGGGGAAATTTTTATTACATTGCAATTACCTAGTCACATTTTACCGTATTCAGTGAAATTGGATTAAATATTGAAAATCTGCAAAAATAGTGAAATTTTTGAAATTTCACCTCCACTTTGGCTTTAAATTTTCTGTGAAATACCTAAAGAGTTAACAAACTTCCTAAACACTGTTGTAAATACTTTAAGGGTCTAGTTTCTTAGAGGCATTATTTATGGGGGTATCTAACATGCAGGCCTCTCAAAGCCACGTCAGAACTGGAATGGTCACTAAAAAAATGTATATTGCTAATTTTCTTGAAAATGTGAGAAATTAATATTAAATTTCTAAGCCCTCTAATGATATATATATATATATATATATATATATATATATATATATATATATATATATATATATATAAATATATATATATATATATATATATATATATATATATAAAAAAGGACATTTAAAAAATGATGCCAACCTATAGTGGACATATGGTAGATGCTAGTTATAAACTATTTTGTGGTGAATAATTATCTGTCTTACACGCAGAAATTTTTGAACTTTCAAAATCACAGATTTTTCTAATTTTTCATGGAATTTTTATATTTTTCACAAAAAACAAGGCTTGTATGGATAAAATTTTCTTACTAACTTAAAGCACAATGTGTCACAAGAAAACAATCTCAGAATCACTTGGATAGGTTGAAGTGTCAAAAAGTTATTCTCACATAAAGTGACACATGTCAGATTTCAAAAATAGGGCTGTGTCAGGAAGGTCAAAACAGGCTGGGTCCTTAAGGGGTTAAAGGATTATTTTTTAATGCAGTTCAGATGCATGCATCCCTTTACAAGTTAAGATCCACCTCTCTACTCACTACACCACTGCCTCTCCCCTCTGCCAATCCCTTCACTGGCTACCCATTTCCCAGTGAATTCAGATTAAGTTACTAACCATGACCTATAAGGCTCTCCATAACCTCTCCCTTCCATGCATCTCTGTCTTAATCTCCATATACCGCCCCTAACACAATGTCCACTCGTCTCAATGTTCTCTGCTTTCCTCTTATCAGCTCTTCACACAACCGTCTCCAAGACTTCTCCCATGCTTCCCTCATACTCTGGAACTCGCTGCCCCAACACATCAGACTTTCCTCCACCTTCACTAGTTTTTAAAGCATTATTTCAGGATAGCATACAACCTATAATAACCCCACTGCCCTGCACCACCCTACAAACATGTCTGCCCCTCACCTTTTTTACTAGAAAAGTTTTTTACACCGCTGGCGTTCCTAAAAACTTAGAGCATGTTTATTCTTCCGCCCAGTTTTCGGGCAGAACATGAACATGTGGGTGTAAAGGGGGACAACTTGAATCCGCCAACCGCTGACAAAAGCTGTCCCCTTGCGTAGCAAAAAAAGACTAAACACCGGTCGGAAAATCCATCCGTTATTTGGTCTTTGCCGTGGGAACGTCCCCTAAGGCTATGTTCACACGGCTTAACTGCGGGGCGTAATTTCGCCCCGCAATTATGCCGTGTGGCCGGGGGGGGGAGGGGGGCTGGGCGCGGGGGGCCGGTACGTCGCCGGCCCAGAGACAGTCATTGCTAGCGGCGCGTATACGCCGCTAGAAAGTGACCTGTCAATTATCTCCCCCCTCGGCGTATTCGCCGAGCAGGGAGAGGAGACGTAATGCATAGTTCTCTATGAGAACTGTGCATTACCGTAGTTACTGGGACGGATTCAGCCCGTAATTGGCGCACTTCGGCACGTAATTACGGACTGAATTACGTCCCAGAATAAGCCGTGTGAACATGGCCTAAGTGTCCTCTCTCCCTCTGTATCAGTTGTTAGTCATTTAGTGTTGCCATTGTACTTTGTTTGAACTTATGTTATGTATGAAACCCCCCTGGAATATACAGCGCCCTGGAATGGCGCTTTAAAATAAATTATAATAATTATCAGCAAATAAGCAACCAATGTAAAACAACCATTACCTTTATGCAGGTGTCAATGCCATTCTGTGCGTCCCCCAAGCACTTGTACACTTTAGCTGTAAAATCATTTTTAGGTCATAGAAAAGCAGAGTGGTGCCCATCTTAGGAGAAAGTACTAATGATGCGCAATGTAGCCTTCTCTGGGCTGCCCCTGTATCAGGAGAATGCACGCATGGTCTCCTCCTCTCTGAAGTGCTGATTGAACCCTATAGCGCCAGCAGGTGGAAGTTCAGGAAGTAGAACCTGTATCTATTAGACATTCCATACACTTTTTTTATGCCGTAAATGTCTAAAATTGTATTGTAGCTCTGAAGGGTGGTTCAATATTACAATTTGGCCCATGGACCAGAAAAGGTTGTGCATCCCTACTATGGGGATAGTGATTGGGATGGAGGCTGCCTTGATAGCAATGAAAGCTTTTATGGTTTTACCTTCTTTACGTGCAATGTTTCCAAAGATATCTAAAACTTTGCTTTTCAGTTTCAGAGTAAAGGATTACATGACAAAATTAATGATTTGTATATTTCTTCTTTGTTTATACAGTACCGAGTTGAATCGATGATGCTGCGCATTGCTAAACCAATGAATTATATCCCAGTAACTCCAAGCATCCAACAACGAGCTCAGATGAGGGCCCCACAGTGCATACCGCTTGTGATGGAGCCCGAGTCCAAATTCTACAGCAATTCTATACTAGTGCTAGACTTTCAGTCCTTGTACCCCTCCATAGTGATTGCGTATAACTACTGCTACTCGACCTGTCTGGGGAACATTGAGAACCTGGGAAAGTAAGAGCCATCTCTCTTTTTTACTTTATGAATAATATGACAGTAGGTAGAAGAAGGAGTGCACAAAAAAACGCAGCAGCAAATGTTTTGTAAAGTATGTGTCTGGGTCTAGGTGTTAGGGTATGTTCACACGGCGTAATTGCGGCGCGTACAGTATGTGCCGCAATTCGTAGTGTGTTTTGGGAGTCGCGCTGATCTGTGCGTATTCCCAAAGCACGGGAGGGGGCGGTAGCCCGCTGGCCCCATTAACATGCATTGTTCGGCGCGAATAATTGACATGTCACTTATCTCCCTGCGCGTACAATCTGAGATCATTGTACGCGCGGGAGGACGACGCGTCATCTATGAGAGCTTTGGATTACTGTAATTGCGGAGCGCATTTCACCGCGTTTAACGCGCAATACGCGGTGAAATGCGTGGCCAAATAAGCTGTGTGAACATACCCTCATACATAGACCTGGACACACACACTGTGTGCATCAATCATTTGTGAGATTAAAAGTATTATTAAATTGTTCAGACAGTGTTTTTGCCCGCTTATCTTGGGGCGTGTTGGGCACGCATAAGCGTCCAAAACGCATGTAGAACAATTTCCATTGGCTGCCATGTAAAACAAGTGTGTTTTACTAAAGTATGTTTTGGCGCATACTGTCAGCGCCTGCAAAGAATTAACATGCCAGTTCTTTGAGGCCTTTTATGCGTCATCAATACGTAATTATAAAGGCAGATAAATACAACTCGGGCACTCCGTGTTTTCTACGTGGACACTTTTATTTTTTTACATATTGTACATGACAACACTATTCATCAGATAGTCACCAACCTTCCATAGCTACATGGTCCAGTTCTGATGCTTCTATGTCCATTATAGATAGTTAAGGTTGGAGACAGAGGTCTTAATGGGCATTTTGACCAGTCTGCAGCTGTGCAGGCCCGTACATAGCAAGCTGCGATTCACTGTATTCTGATACCTTTCTTTCATAACTTGTCTTTGCATTCCACACGCATTACTGATCCCTGTCATGGGTTCCCTGATTGCAGTCCACTTTTGGTAGGTTCTAACCACTGCAATTTGGGAACACCCAGCAAGACTTCTCGTTTTGGAGATGACTGAGTTGTCCAGCCATCACAGTTTGTTAGTTGTCCAAATCTCTCCATATCTTACTCTTGCCCATATTTCCTGCTTTAAACCCATCAATGTCAGGAAGAAACTATGCAATATATTTCACCCTGGACAGGAGACATTGTTATGAGGTAGTTGGTGTTATTAATGAAACCTATGAGTGATTTTTAGGTTACGGCTGATTGGAGTAGGGAAAATGAATGGAAAGGTGTGGCTTTTTTGGTTTACTTTTATGAGAATTTCAGGTACAGTCAAGCACACTTGCAATTGTCTTCCTTTTCTTTTATCATTTCCTTTTTTCCTCATTTTAACCATCAGTTACTTACAACTTTTACCCATCATTTTTTAAATATTATCTATAGTAATTAAAGTTGAACTCTCACTTAAAGGGGTGTTGCCCCAAAGAACCATTGGTTAATGGGTTGGCTCATAGCTAGGTACCAGTTGACCGTGTTGCAGAAAAAGGAAGGCAGCGCTTGTGCCCGTTCTCCCTATTAATTTCTAATGGAGTTCTGAATATAGCTGAGCACACTTACAAGGCTATATTCGTAACTCCCATGGGCACAAGCGCTGCTCTCTTTTTTTATGCAACACAATCAGGTAGTAGCTATCTATGAGCCGACCTTTTACCCGATGTTCCTTTGTGAAAACCCCATTATGTCATATGAGAATATGAGGGAGCTCTAGGTGAGCTTAAAGGGAACCTGTCACATTGATTATGCCCCCCTTGCTGAGGACAGAACAAGGTAGTGACAGACCTGCTGTTTCCATTGCTGTGTCGCTTATTCTGCAAGATGCTGTAGTTTTCGAGTATTTAATGCTCAAATCTGCAGTTTTCAGTCAGAAAAGAGTCAGTTTTTCAAACTCCGCCCACCCGAGGCTAGCCCCGCCCACCTCAACTAATAAACCTATTACTTTGAATAGGCAGAAACATGTGAATAACTGTCAGTGGGTGGGGATAACAACTGTTCATAAGATTTGAGCATTAAATGCTCTAAAACTGCTGCATCTTACAGAGTAAGGGACACAGTGCTGGAAACAGCATGCCTGATACTACCTTGTTCTGTCCTCAGCAAGGGGGGCATAAACTAGGTGACAGGTTCCCTTTAAGGTTTCTTCTTGGAGAAAGAACCATAAAAGTGTATGGAGAGTTGTAGGCCATGCAATGCACTATGAGTAATAGAAAAGTGCTAGTATCTCTGTTGCCCCTATTGGATGTGATGTTTTTAAGGGTACGTTCACATGGCATTTTTTGCGCTGAAAATGTCAACTTGTAATCAGCATTGTTCCCTCGTTGGAATTTAGATGAGGAAACAACCTTAAATTTCCAAGGCATATTTTCTGCCTCCTATACTTAGTAATGGCTGGGGGGCATAAAATATCTCAAAGAATGGACATGTATGTTCTTTGTTTGTGCGTATTTTGCTCGCCTAAAATCAGCGTTGTCTGTATGACAACTTTGATTTTACATTAGAATCAATGGGAGGAGGTTTACTGTCGTTTTTGACGCTTTTTATGCGCGTAATCCAACCCAAAGCGTCAAATAACGCTGTGTGAACATGCCCCAACAGTCACATATATTCTATTAAAGAACCTGCTCTGTCAAAGGCCTCACAGCCAGAACCCTGTTCTGCACTATTGAGGGGCAAATGCCCAAAAGCTTTTCCTTATTGAGAGGTCACTGGTGTGGCTCAAAATCCCCAGACATGTTTTAAAGCAATTGGGTTATGCAAAACCACAATATCAGCAACACTCTATGGGCACTAAAAAACGGTCAAAAAGGAAATAAGAATTTTTCGGAACAGCATTTCTGCTACGGGGAAATATATGAAAAAATTGAGGTTTCTTGTGTACATTTTTGAAGCCCATTGATTCCAGGGCGCTGTAAATTAAAAAAGGGGAGGTTACAACATAACATATGTCAAAAAAGTACAATATAACAAAGAATGACAATGCACAGAGGGGGAAGGGGGCCCCCCCCGCGAGGGGGTTACAGTCTACAGTGGAGGGGGAAAAGACAGAAGGTGGGGCAGAAATTTGTGGGGTATTACAGTGGCTGCTGGGTTATTGTTGGTTTTAAGGCAATCCGAAAGATGGGTTTTGAGGTGCTTTTAAAACCTGGTGAAGGTGGGGAGATCGATGTTTTGTGGTAGTGGTTCCAGAGTCTGGGGGAAGACGGAGAGGGAAAATCTTGGGAGGTTTTTGGTGAGGAGCTGACAAAGGAGGCAGAAAAGAAGGTCCTTTTGAGAGCGGGATTGCGTGAGGGGGGTATTGGAGATTAGAGCAGAGAGTATGGAGGGGAGAGGTTTGGAGAGCCTGTAGGTAGGGTTACAAACTTGAAATGAATTCGCGGGGGAAAAGGGCACCTACCGGGCAGGTTGACCTAAATTTGGGGGAACCAACGTTACATGCTTGGTGTTTTTTACATTCCACTTTTCAGGGATAAAAAGATTCCAAGTATAAACCTGATTTTTAAAAAAAGCCGTCAGGGGGTTTGGGTGCAAAGAACCCCAAATTTTTTTCATATTTTCCCCAGAGTAGCAGAAATGCTGTTCCAAAAAATTCTTTTTCCTTTTTGTCTTTTTTTAGTCCTATAGAGTGCTTGATTTTTGTGTTGTTTTTTGCATAGCTTTTGACTGCCAAACGTTGCACCATCTTTTATTCTTCAAAACGGAGTGTTTTATATTTGTTTTTGACTATTTACGGGTTGGAGGGCTGTTCGGCATCACTTCCAAAAGATGGCGCCAGAGAACCCTCCTCTTTTGCCTAGAGCTAACTCATTTGAGTATATAAAGGCAAAGCAACTTTGTGCATCTGTTTGTAGGTTTTAAGTCTGGTAATTTTATTGTTTTTTTTCATGGGGAAAGACTTTCTTTTTGTGGGAATATGACAAGAATTCTTATAACATATAGCACTATCGTTGTATTTGGCCCTTTAATTGTCAGTCTGTAAAACCCCTGTTGCCATGTTCCACTGCTGATTGACCCCCGTAATTGGGGGACGTCAACCCCCGGCCCCCATAAAACCCTTTTCCCCCATCCCCCGGCCGCGTAACCCCCCCCGGGGTAAGTGATCTCAAGAACTGTGGATTACCAAATGAATGGGCGGTTTAGTCCCGTATTTCGCGAGTACGGTGCAAAAAGGACCAAATCCGCCAAAAAAGCCCTGGGAACATGGCCTTGTTTCTTAAATTTTGAAAAGAAACATGTTGCTCCAGTCTTCTGGTGTGAAGGTTAAAATTTGGCTGCCAAATTTTGATGTTCCCCCCCAGACCTCTTGTACCACTACGGCCCCTGACAAACCCCGTTTCACCTAACGGAGTTGCTTTTGTTAAGGTAAGAAGGTTAGCTTTTATGTAAATAGTTATTCTAACATATGTTGTACAAACATGTAGAAAAAGTTGGTTTAGAGGCTATGGCCTTTTTTACCAGTTTTATTCAAGCCTGTGATCATTTTTACAACAACATTGCATCTACATTTAACACAGCAAATTTTCCCACCCGGGGTATTGTTTTTTTTTTTACCCCGCTTCCTAGCCCTAGTTTTTGTTTTTTTTCCATCACCCGCCATGTGATTACCTGTTTTTTGCAGAAAACGTTATATTTTTAATTGTACTGTTTAATAATAATTTTTAACTTTTTAAAGGAAACCCAAAAAAAGGGAAAATGAAAGGGGTTTTAAAAAAAAAGAAAATTTGTGCCTTTAAATTTTTTTTGGGGGCCGGGGGGGTTTTTTAAGCTTTTTTTCCACATTTAAACCATGCTTAAAAAATTAAGGTTATTTTTTTAATAAAATTGGGAAAATTTTTAAAAACCTCCAATGCCCGGGGTTATTTTATTTTTTTTAAATTATAATTATTATTTGGATTTTTTTTTATTGAAAAAGGGGAAAAGGGGGAAATGCTTTAAAAACATTTTTAAAAACTTTTTTTTACTTTTTTTTTTTTTTAAATTTCAAGTATGTTTTTTAGTTTTTTGGGGTTAGTAAAAGCTAAAAGGCAAAATCGCTTAAACTTTTTCCCCGACAGTTAAGTGATGGGAAAGCATTTAAGATGACAAAACCTGGGGAAATTTTTACGGGGCCCCCTGGCTGCCATGATTTACCATTCAAACACACCACAGCCCATGGCATCGGGGGTAGGCAGGGGAACCCGGGAGGGGTCCATCCTCATTTTAAAAACATCATTGATGCCGCGGGTCATTTCAACAACGGGCACCCTAATTAGTTAAATGGTGGGATCAAACAAACCCCCAGCACCCCTGTGCATATTTCCCGCCCATTTATGGGGGGGGTTTAAAAAAAAAAAAAACAATGACTAATTTTGGGGGAAGGGCTTAATTGGGGGCTCTCGAATTTTAATGATTCTTTTTCACTGAAATCGCGGGATCTTTCCCATATATCTAAATTTCCCAATTCTTCAAAAGATTCTTTAAATTTCTGTTTTTTTTCTTCTTAAACCTAATTTTTTTAAAATTTGAAACTTTTTTTTTCCCCTTGATTTAAAGGGCCTCAGTCAAAAAGGGGGGGAAAACCAAGAATCCCTTGAAGAGATTTTAAAGACCCGAATAATGGTGAAACAGTCCATGAAAGAATATAAAGGAGACAGAAGCCTTACACGTCTGCTTGATGCCCGACAACTTGGATTGAAAATTAAATTGGGCCAATGTCATTTTTGCTCCCCCAGCTGCTAACTTTTTGGGG
>JAODAL010025692.1:0-58132 GCA_025379985.1 Phyllomedusa bahiana | reverse complement strand
CAATAAGATCTGGCCCCCCTTTCCACAGTAGAAAAGAAATCGTCACACAGGCCCAAGAGTATAGCAAAATCATAGAGTGTTTAGGAGTTGTCACAGCAGCCCAAAGTACCACCTTATAGGACACCTGTGAGTATTAGGCTAACTGACATAATAAGCTACAATACAGTAGTATTATAGTGCATTATACTAGTGATCAAATTTTTTCATGTTCAAGTCCCATAATGGGGTTCAAAAAAGGAAAGAAAAAAGTTTAATAAAATGATAAAATATTAAAAAATATAAATAATTTGTAAATAAATCCCTTGAAAGTGCCTTTTTAACTTTCACACATTTTTATTTTAAGAATAAACTATTAAAAAATTCACAAAATTTAAAATGTCCAAAACATGTCAGAAAATCAAAAAGGGAACAGTTAACATTTCAAAGCAGCATCTCAAGATTGCGTTATATGGCCATAATAACACAGTACAGTAACATAGCAGTGCTTAAAGGGGTTGTCTCACTACATTGATTCATTTGCCTAGTCTGTTTTTTGGTTTCAAATTTTATTCAGGGGGGTGTTTATGGCTTCCCTAGGCTGCAATGAAGCCAGGTTGTAGCTATAATGGACATATATTTCAAGTGATTTGTTTTTTATACTTTAAAAATAAAAAAACCAATTTTGTGTGAGACAACCCCTTTTTTACTACATTTTTCAGCAGATCTGGGGGAAAGGCATCATATTTTTATATCACAGTACAGTATCATATATGGGCCCCTGTATGAAAAAATGTCTAAGTCTAGACTTTCTTGTTCCCATTGCAAACCCAAACAGAGCTCATATTTTATTTTTTAAACACTATATAAAATAAAGGGGGGGCTCTGATTGGGTTCTATGGGGAAAAAAGAAAGTCCTTTGCCTGGACAGTTTTCACACATGTCCCCCATAGTGTCACATGTTCATATTTCCCAGCAGCATCTGGGGATGGCGTCACATCTCTATATAACACAGTACAGTAGCATTATGTAGTGTCACATGTTTATATTTCAGCATCTGGGGATGGCATCATATCTCTGCTAAAAAAATACGTCACATGTAGTGTCAATTTTATATTTTACATCAGGATGGCAAAAAAAAAAGGCTATGTACAGCAAATGACAACATTGCAAAAGTAATATTAGTCCCATTACTCGTCAAGTGTCGAGAGTGTAGCAGTCAAGGTCACAGCTTTCTCCCTTCTCACATGTAGAGCCATTAAACTCTATGTCCCATCGGCTTATCTCTGAAATCTCTGGTACTTGGTTAAAGGTCTCACCTAACAAAAGCATGATATATTTGGCATATATTTGTCTTAATAACAAGTCAGTAGATAAATAAATATAAATGGTTGCTTCTCTACTTCATAAGAGAAGGAGTATTTGGCTACATACAAGAAAGGGACTTCCTGTCAAATTTCAAGTTCTTGAGCATCAATTATTGAAAAAACAGCAATGTTGATCCATCTAGAGCCTTTAGGCAGACATGGATTCCTAGATATTCTATAACCAACCAACCAACTGCAAGAGCAGGTAGAAATAGAGTTCCTCCCATAGACTGAGGTTGATGGGGCTGTTCAGCTGATAGCTTCTTGCCATCTGGCATTCCTGCTTATGGACATCTTGTACATATGTGTTTTTAAAGTGCATCTGTCAAATGGCTCTAATCTTCAGTAAAGTATTTACAGACATAACCCTTTCCCACCCTGTGCCATAACTATATGCGATCATTGAGTTTTACTCTTCTAAACTGGCAGTCTAGAGCCTGTGTATGACCTCTCGGGCTATGCTTTGGCAAGTCTTGTTAAGCTACTTTAAGCATGCACTCTTTTGGTACCCTCATAACTATAACAGCCCTCACAGTAATGTGCATGTATGGTGACTGCTATAAAAAGTGGGGCATTTCTATTATGTGCCTCATGTATAATCTTCTAGAGTCTATTCATTCCTACTAATCCTGTCTGATATTTTTTCATATCTGTATAATACCATACTCTACAATTACCATGTAATACAGGCAGCTGTCACGGTTAAACAAGCATTGTATCATTTATGTTGTGTAACATATTGCACCTTTGGTGTAAAAAGGCAGAATGTGTTTTAAAAAAATCACTTCACTCCAGCAGTATGAATGTCATAAATTTTGCCAAGAAACATCAAAATAAAGAGGAACTGAAAGTCTAGCACACCATTGAAATGCTAATCAATCTCATTCACTGTTCTTTTGGATTATTTATAACCAAGGGAGAAGGATATGCTTTCAGCTGAAATTTAAATTGCAACTTGGATATTTTTATTTTAGCTATGAATTTCCTCATTCTTATTTTTAGGGGGAAAAAAACACGTCTCTTTTATCTGAGAGTTAATTAATTTCTAAGTGTACTGGTTCCAGCTTGGAAAAAGAAGATTGTTAACATTGATGGAAGCTTGGCAGAGTCATTGGATTTTAAATGACTTGACTTTTCTCAAGTGGTCAAAATGACAAAGAGACACATATGGAGCTTTCTGTGTTTTCAACAGATAATTCATCATCACCTGCAACATTCTATGGTCAGGCGTTTCAAGTTATCTCATTCATAGAGACTGGCAAAAAATGATCCACATGGACCTCAAAGCCATCAATTTTCTAGATGGAATTTTGCTACAAACTGGCGTAATTATATATAGCTATTTTTATTTCACACAAGTGGTAAGGGTAACCTTGTAAAGGTATAAAATTTGTCTTGTACGTTCACTTAAGTTCTCTTTGTTTGATATTACATTTTGTTAACTGGCAGTATCTGACATTTTCACAAACTGAGTGTTGTAAAATAAAGACAAATTACCAGTACTCACCTCTACAGCTGCCAAAGATCTGGTGTTTGAATCAAGAAGAGGAGAATGTTGTGCATCACTCACAAAATCAAAAAGATAAAATCCATATTTCATTCCATGTCTGCTAAATCAAATTAAAACGAATGACCAACTTTCTTCTGACATGTTTCGAACTCAGCCCCACCCTTAGTCACAGTACAAAAAGAAATATGCGCTTTCTCTACTTGTGAACTCTTGTGGCCTCTGTCGGACCCCCAGCAGTTATGTCATGTTCCTCGGTCAAAATAGTGTGCAGCCATAGACCTCTAAGACCAGTGATGCATGGTCAGGTGAGTGATGTACAATACAGTACATCATTGCTGCAGAACTGGCCAGGGATACAGAAGCTTAAAGGGTTTGTCTCACTACAAGGATTGCTTTTTATTTTAAAGATCTTACAAAAAGAAGTCACTTTGCAATATGTGTACATTAACAGTGTCCCACCTATTCCTAGATATGCCCTCTTGTATTGGTGGCATCAGCTCCACAGGTTGCTATAGCTACATACCTGTTCAATCTCTCCTGATAGGCTGCCAGTGCTGGTTGCTATAGCTACAGACCTGGTGGCCTCAGCAGTTTTTCATTGCAGGTCAGTAAAGCCAGTAAATATGCCCCTGAATTCAAAAATTAAACCAAGAAAACAGGACTGAGGTAAGATAAATCAATGTAGTGAGACAACCGCTTTAAGGGATGGCTATAGAGGTGAGTACAGGTTATTTTTTTATTTTATTTTGCAGCCCTTCTGTCTGTATATGATTTGGCAAAATGTCAGACAATCCTTTTAAAGTTGAAAGGGTGTGCTCACCATGCTGTTTCACAAAGCCAGCTTTATGCTCCCACTTTCTAGTTAGGCTGTGGGCAGGTCTACAGCAGTTATTGGCATAGCAACTCTGCTATTCCTAAGTGAACCTTTTAGAAGGACATTAATGTTGGAGGTTTCTAAACAGCTGTGCACAAGGCAACAAAACTCTAAAGTTTTCAGTAAAGAATATGAACAGGCTCATTAGGGAATGACATCCCCATTCTGGCCACTGTTGCTAGAGCCTGTTAGAGTAAACAGAGGTGATTGGTAACCTAGGGAAGCTTGTGTACAAAATCAGGGGATGAGAACTGCTCTAACTTTAAAGGGAATCATCAGAACAACAATGTATTTGGTAATAATCTTTATTTTCCTTTGCCTACATATTTAAAACTAATCAATGAAATTAGAATACTCCATGAGAATAGCCATTCAGTGCAACAAATCTGCAATAGTAGATGTGCACTTCTTCCAACATCTAGCACTATCTCCAGTCTTCCACTTGTCATTTTCTGGGTGTCCATCTCTTTTGCTCACAGCACTTATAGCACTGAAAACAATTAAGAGATTCATACCCATAACTGCAATCTTTGTATGGTGCTTATAAATAGTGTTGAGCGATTGCGTTGGCTATCGAGATCGAGCGATAGTCGATTGTCGGCCGCTATCGATAAGGTTTTTCGATAGTGAGCATCGATTATGAGCGATTACCATTAAAGTCTATGGGAGAGCAACAACACCTTCATTATTACAAACCCCAAAAAAGGCTGGAGAAGCTGAAATTAACATCCACAACAGTCAAATGGATTTCGTGCTACATCTTAGGCAACACAAATTAGGTTATAAAAAGTCACAGAAAAAAAATCACAGACCATTCCCCTATCCCTGTCTTGTACCACAAACATGACCCTTAAACCTGCATCACCCACAAATTAAAAAGTGCCAGAAGGCAGTATGATTTGAACCAAACATGTTACTTGAACTGGACATTGAATATCCTTGTCCTGGAAAAGCAGTCATGAGCCCCCAAACCTGCATTTACCCCAGATTTAAAAAATGCAGCAAAAAGGAGTCTTTCAACCACCATTTAGTTGAACTGGACACTAACTATATCTGTCCTGTACCGCAGAATGACCAATAAACCTGTCTGACCCATAGTTTAAAAAGTGCCAGAAAAAGGAGTCTTTCAACCACCATTTTAGTTGAAAAGGACGTATACTGTCCCTGTCCTGGGCCACAGTATGACCATTAAACCTGTCTGACCCCCAGATTACAAAGTGACGGAAAAAGGAGTCTTTCAACCACCATTTTAGTTTCACTGGACATTGACGAGAACTGTCCTGTGCCACAGCATGACCCAGGGCCGGAGTTACAGTGGGTGCGGTGAGAGCCCAGGCTGTCGTCCGTCATCTATTAACACGCAGGTTAAAATGCCCTGATGACGCAGCAAAAGAAAAACTGTCGTGCTGAAGCAGAGTGCGGGAAGCGGAAGTGTGAGAACTCCAGCCTTCCTCTGTACACAGTCAATACCTGGGAGCGCTTGCCCCTCCCCTATGAGTGCGGACCATTGAGCTTCACTTGGAAATACTGGTGGTTAACGCTCCTGTTACACCCAGGTGCCCTTTTGCTTGGCATTCATTGTCTCATTTTACTCCACGTGCTGGAGGAAATTGTCTCTGTACTTTGTTCTCTGTCCGTGCTCCCTACTCCATGTCCTCTGAATAACCTACATCTGGTCAAGTTTTCCTGTACCTCCCTTGTACAATTCAGAGGAATTTTTTTTTCGAGCTATTTTGTACATGCAAGTTTTTTAGTAGTTTAATTCTAGAAAACACATTTTTAAAATTTGGATGGAATCCCCCCCCTGTCTATGTTTTTTTTTTTTTCATTGTATTAAATGGGTTGTCTCAAAAGGGGTTTATAGCTATGTTAAAGATTTGCAAAAAAAGTCTTTTTTTCAAAATGTGTCCATTTGTTTTGTATTATACCGGTATTTTTTGACCTTTCAATTCACCTGTGGTGAATATGAATTGCCGTTTTTAAAATTTACGTGGATGCGCGTCAATGAACAAGCTGGGTGTGAAAGTCAAAAAAAAACGAACTGTTTGTTTTGGGATAAAAAACGGTTTTTTTGACCTTTCAAATACCTGTGGTGAATATTGAATTGTGTTTTAAATTTTCGTAAAAGCTGGTCAATGAAAAAATGCTGGGTGTGCAAAAGTCAAAAAAAGTAAACCCGTTATGTTTTGAATAATAAACGTATTTTTTGCACCTTTCAATTCACCCGTGGTGAATATAGAATTGCGTTTTAAAATTTACGTAGATGCTGCGTCAAAGAAAAAATGCTGGGTGCGCAAGAGTCAAAAAAAGTAAACTTTAGTTTTGTTATTTTAAAACGGTTTTTTTTTGCCCCTTTCAATTCCCTGTGGGGGAATATAGAATTGCTTTTTAAAAATTTACGTTTTTTGCTGCGTAAATTGAACAAATGCTGGGTGCCCCAAAAAGTAAAAAAAACAGTAAACGGGGAAAATTTTTTTGATATAAAAAAACCGGTATTTTTCTGCACCTTTCAATTAAACCTGTGGTAAAATTATAGAATTGCTTTTTTAAGATTTAGTAGATGCTGCGTCAATGAAAAAGGGTGGGTGCGCAAAATTTAAAAAAACACGTAAATTTTATTTTTTAAATAAATAAACGATTTTTTTTGCCCCTTTCAATTAAACCTGTGGTGAATATGGGTTTTGCTTTTTTAAAGATTTAAGGGGAAAATGCTGCGTCAAAAAAACAATGTGGGTGCGAAAAAGTAAAAAAAACAGAAAAACTGTGATGTTTTCGTACGTTTCACGGTTTTTTTTGGCAAAAAAAACAACCTTGCGGGACTAAAAAGATTTTTTTTGGTTGTAATTTAACTGAAAGGGTGGATTTTATAAACCCAGTCACGGTGTAAGGGGAAAAATTAAAAAAATAAAACACCTATTAAAAATGTATATGATAATAAAAGTGGAGTTTTGCAGTTTCCCAAAGAAAACCTGCAGTATTTGAAATGATGGGGTATCCAATTAAGTTCAGGCGGGCCCAATACCCGGGAAAAATTTTTTCAATAGCAAACTGTCAATAATAAAGATATTCCAAAAAATTTTTCAAACACTAAGTTTTGGGTTTGAACTTTATCCACGTGTTCTTTATTTGGGTAGAGCTTGTCTGTGTTCACCCGCGGGGGGCCCGCCATGCTCCCCCGCCGTGAATTTACAAACGGTTTGATGCCCGCTTTAAAATTTTTTAGCTAACTTTCAAAATCTTTCCCAAAATTTTAATTTTAAAATAAAATTTTGGGAAAGGGTCACAGTAATAGGTTTGAAGTTTTTTCCCGTGCGGGGAAATAGACTAATTTCGCTGAAACCCGTTTGGCCACAGGGGAGAGCGCAGGGCCTATCCCTTGAGACGCTGAGAGCAAAGAGGCCTTGGGGAAAAGGGAAAAAGCTGTTCTATTGGGAAAAGAGGTCATGTGATTTTTCCAAACCCATTGCAAACCATTTTCACATCCCAGTAAAAGGGCGTCGCAAACCCCAAACTCCCCCCCTGCTCTATTCTGTAATTGATTTGCTGGGCCCCCCAAAAATTTCAGGAAGGCCGAAAAAAGGCGCGATCTTTAATTGATGATGCTCAGATTTTAACCTTAATTATCGCATGATCTGGAAAATTTCCCCACCATAAAAACCCCGCCCATTTAAAATTTTTCGATAAAAACGCTCAAAAATATTATAAAAAAAAAAATAAATAAAAAGAATGATTTTTTAAATGGGAAAACGACCTTTTTAAATTTCTGTGTATGGGAAAATAAATCTGGGGTTTTATCTGGAAACTATCTAGAAATTTTTTTCCCAAAGGGCCCCAGAAGTATCGCTGAGAGTTAATAGTATCACCTGGGCCTTGGGCTAAAAATAAACCCAAAACAAAAAAGAACCAAAAAAAAGAAATGTAGAGGGAAGGGGATCTTGTTCTGTCCTCCCTATATGTTGCCCTGTGATGTGTGGTCTGACACATGTAGGTAAACTAATTTACTCTCCCAAAAACCCGACTGCATGGGGAAAAAGTTTGTAGAATTCCTTTTCATAGTTTAAAAAGTGAAAAATAGAAAGCAAATTTAGAAAAAACCTAGATTAATACAGGTTAAATTTGTTGTTTAAAAAGTGAAAAGTTCAAAAAGGCCGAAAATTAACACAAAAACTATTTGTGGGTTGGAACATTAGAAGGGTTGTTTTGCTGTTTTCAGATTGAGAAAATTGGGAATGGCTGCTAAAGAAAACAAAACTTGTTTGGGAGCTGGGGCTTTGGGGGTAAGGAAAGGGGGGAGTCCAAATTTCCCAGCGCGGTTTAAGCCCCCATGGGAATATGTAGTCTTTATCACAACAGCACGTTGGGAAAAACCAAAAAAAAAAAAAATTTAAAGGGCCAAAAAGTTTATGTCTAAAAACTTTGGGAAATTTTTAAAGTAGTTTTACATTAAAATCTAAGTAAAATTCTACTCCTGCAGAGTGTGTGTTATCAAAAAATGGGCCCTTTTTATTGTTTAAAGGGGAATGCATCTGCTATTTTATTATTTAATAGAAGCCACTTTTGAACATTTCATATTTTATTTTCAACTGATAAAAAGTTGATTCTTTGGAAGAGGGAGGAAGAAGACGACAGAGGGCACCATAGTTATAACTATAGTCATGGCGGCCATGGCAGCTGCAATGTGTCCCTGAGGTTAGAGGGAGGGGACAATCATTTTAGGAATATAGTAATTATTGCTACTAAAGCTGTTGTAGTTTCCTTTTAATAGATAGTGAGGCCAAATTCTTTATTCTGTTGGGTTTATGAATGCTATTTACAGAGGGCATGTTAAGTGTGCTGCTGCAAATTTCTCATGTATTTACCCATCCATGCAGTAGCCCTCATGCATATTTAGCAGTGCCAAAACAATACAATCATAGGTCTCTACAAAATGGCACCATGAAATATTATCAACTATAGAAAGAGAAAGAATATCCTCTTTAAAATCTATTGTTTTATGTATAAGGATGTAATTTAAACAATCTGCTCTTTAGAAGGTCTTAAAATAGATAAATACAACCTAGATTGAACAAGAACACACAACAGATTCCACGGTGTTATTATTTATTCAACAAATATTAAGTCAAACTAGCAAAGTCACACATGAAAATTATGTACACCCCATGAATTCATAACTTGTAGACCCCTTTATAGCAGCAATAATTTTCTGTATGACTATCACTCTTCCACATTATTCTTGAGGAGTTTTAGACCATTCTCCTTTAAAACATTAATTCAGTTCACTGAGGTTTGTGGGCATTCATTTATATCTCTTAAGGTCCTAGAATTACCCAGTTTTGGCCAAGCTTTAGATGTTGGATCAATGGACACATATTCCACTTTAGATTGTTCTGGTTCATGGTTAACTCAATGAGTGCAGACACAGGTACTGTGATTGCAAAAAAAAAATTCATTATCCTTCCACCACCCTGTCACTGCCAGAAAAAAACAACTAAAATATAACTTTTAATTAAATACTTTTAAAATAATTTACAAATACCTAGAAACAAGAAATATCGTCAGTATCATCCAGATACAAACGAGGTCTAGAAGAGTGATGAAGAAAGGACTTACAGTTAAATGACTGACAGAAAACTCCATGATTTCAATCCAGATGACATTGGGAGTAACTTCAAGGGTGGAGCAGGGAGTAAGTACCCAAGATAATCCAAGTCCTTTAAGAAGAAAGCAATACATGGGGATAGTGATAAATCACCTAAAAGGGCAGCTATGCTGCAGTACTAAACCTTAAGGTACCATAAGTATACTTATAAAGGAAACCAGAAATAAAGAAAAATAATTATGAAAAATAATAAAGAGGGGAAAAAGCAAACAAAACTTGTATTCAAGGAGTGCCCAACAAAATATAAGGGAATAGCATATTAAATCATGGGGTTACCACCAGACTGCTGATAATCAAATAGTGGAACAATCCCCATAACATGATGTATACCTAACGGGTTAAAAGAAACAAAGTGGTGAGATAATAACCCGGGCTGACATTTAAAGAAAAGTGACCAAAGATAAAAAAAATAGAGAAGGCAGAAAACACTGACATTATTCCTTTATAATTTAGATGAAACAACCAAAATAAAGGGACTCATTCAAACCATCAGGCTGAAGAAACCCAATGCGGTAAATCCATTTCCTCTCCTTTATGGAGTATTCTCTGGTCCCAGTTACCCCCCCCCCCCCCACCCACTCCCACCCATGTAGTGAAGGTCTAATGCTAAAACGCAATATCCTGAAATCCCCATTGTGGAACTCATGTATGTGATGCGCACTTGAAGGGTCTCTCCTATGTTTTATGTCTGCAGCATGTTCGCCTATTCTCCTTCTTAGTTGCCTTTTGGTCTTACCAATATAATTGAGTGGGCAGGAACAAGTACATAAATAAACGACTCCTTCCATTCTGCAATTAGCAAAATCCTTAATAATATATTCCTTCCCGTCAAAGGCACTACAAAAGGTCTTGCCCTGTTGATACAATCATATCCACTTTGGTCTCATCTGTTCAAAAGACAGTGTTCCAGAAGTCTGGTGGTTTGTTCAGAGGTAGCCTGGCAAACTTAAGTTATGCTGTCAAGTTCTTTGTAGGAAGAAGTGGTTTTCTCTCGGCAACACCTTCAAACATGTTTCAGTCTTTTTACTATTATTTTGTCACGACATTTAGGGCAACATGTTTGAGCCTAGTTCTCTACATTTATAATCAGGTGCACTCCAAAATTAGGCGCATTATCGGGCATATGCAGCACTTTGTAATGCGTCTGAGATTGGGGGGCTTTCTGGAGGCATGTCGCACCACAACCATATGATTCTGCTCATTTATGACAGGAGGACAGCAAAATTGGGTGCATTACTGCTGGAACAGGTAGACCAAGTTAAAAGTGGTTTCCCTGAGTTGTCTTTTTGGAGCTAGAAAGTGTCCAATCTATGACTCCGAAGTAGAAGAGGTTCATAAATGTAGGCGCATTCTACACTACTAATGCGCACAAAAGAATTGTTGTCTGGGCACCAAAATACATACATGTCGCCCTTAATTTCCCAACTGAGGCCTGTAGAGTCTGAGATGTAGCTCTTGGGTTATTTGCAATTTATTTAAACATTGCACAGTCTGACCTTTAGATTAATTTCCTGGGATGTGCACTCCTTAGCAGATTATCAAGACTATCCTGAGAAGATTGCCTTCAATGTTCTCCACTTGTGAATAACTTCTCTCACTGTAGAATGATGGACTTCTAATGATTTGTAAATGGTCTTATAATCCTTTTCAGATTGATAGGCTGCAACAGTTGCTTCTCTCAGATCATTACTGATGTATTTCCTCTGTCATTGTGTAAACACATGCCTGAATGCTCTAGAACAACAAACAGCCCAAATGTCTGCTTTTATAGAGGTATTTACATTTTCTGACTATCAATTACTTGTGGACATTTGATTAGCAGCACTTGGTTGCTACTTACCCTCTTAATTTCTGTCTTAAAATGGTGATAGTCAGTTACCAGATATATAGTGCAATGCAGCAGCCAGATAAGAAGTCTAACAGAGCTAAAATAATGTTATACCAGTAACTTCAACGTAAATAAATAAAATGCTGCTAGATCAGCAGGTTACTGTCCTTAACTAAAAAAAGCAACAGACAGAGGGACCCTTGACAAAGCGAATTGTGTACTGGGTGTTTGGTGAGTAAGCTAAGGTAACACTCACATATCATTTGGTTATTAACTTATGTTGGTCTATTTTTGCATTTACACTTTGGCTCATGTTCCTTGCTGGTTGATGTATGTTACTCATGCCTCCCAATATTCTTCTGTGTGATGTGTTTGACATGAACTTCCCTGAAAGGCTTTTTCTTGTACATTAAGGGTGACATGTCAGAAAAGAGGCATTGGCACATCAGTTTTAAGGCGCATTAAATGCGTGTTTAGTGCACCTGAATGAATGAACCTGTCAAAAAATCTGGTGTGTGGTATACCTTGCATAGTATAATTGATGCACCTAATCTAGGCGCATAGCAGGAGCATTGAAATGTTTCCTGCCTGGTGTATAATGCACCTAGATTTGGTGTACTACAGTTAATTTAGATAGAGGAAATGGTGTCAACAGTTTTTGCCGCAAAATACACCAAAAAAATGGGACATGTCACCTTCTGTATTTACATGGAATATATATTCCTTCACCCATATCAGTCATATTGAGGTCCCACTTGCCCACCTTTCTTCGGGTCCATTGTCTTTACCCTGTTTTTAATAATATTTTTAATGTGATGAATAAATATAATGGGCAGTATGTGTGAAATTTAGCATGTAAACATCAAATATCATGCACATAATAATAGCCTAGAATGTGCCTACAGCGGGTCATAAATCAGGCGCATTCTTGCGCTTGTACGACATTTCTGGCTCAGGTTTACCACTTTGAAAGGGGTTTACCTGTTCTAGCAGTAATGCACCTAGAAATGCCGTAGCGAAGCTATAAATATATAGTTTCATACGGTTCTAGTGCGCCCCGCCCCCCGCATGCCCCCCCCCCCCCGAAATCAGGCGCATTACAAAGTGCCATGGGTGCTAGGTAATGCACCTGATAATGGCGTATGGCCCATTTAAAATGTAGCGAACAGGGCTACGCCTGATATCGGGCTGAAAGGACGCCAGATATCTGCCGCACCCCCTTTATACATGTTCATATATGTTTTATTGTTTCTGTCCTTATTTATTTTGGTTTCTGTCATATGTAGGTTATTTAAAAAAGTCGCAATAAGTTTTAAATATGGACAAATGCAAAAAAATTAATTTTCGAATACAATATATCATTACGTGTCATAAAATACTTTTTATAGGTTGTACAAGTTTGTGACAATATTTTTCTTTTTACTGAGAATATAGCTTTGCGTTATAAAATACCATTCTGTGATGCAAAATACTGTTATGCAAAATGTTTTAAACAGCAAATATTTTGTGGCATAAATCACAAATTGGTAAAATATAGTAATGTTTTATGCCATGTTATTTTTGCCACAGAATGTACTGTTTTCAGATAAGCCTAGGGCTATGTCTACATAGTACTGGATTTCAGTAGTTTTTTCAGCAGATTGAGTATTTTGAATCCGCTGAAAACCTCACCATACCCAGCGTTGCGTAGCCCTCAATAGAAAATCCGTGCTGTAGTCCACACACCACAGATTTTTTACTGAGGTTTTCCTAAATATAAAACCATCTGTTGGAATATAGAACATATATATGTATATTCCGCTGGACCAACGTTGGATTCCCACAACCCCAATGTGCTGGGCCGCTGGGAATCCGAAATCCAAAGGCCGGTTTTTGACCAAAAAAACAATGGTGCGGTGCGATCCTGCAATGTGAAAATTTGTGTCCGATTTTGGACAGTATTTTCACTTTGCTGTGCAGACATAACCTTACTCTCATTTATACTTCGTGTATGTTAATTTTGTGAAAATTACAACAATGACAAAGCAAATGTCCCTTATATGCTCCTTTGGATTATTACTGTATGAGAAGACATTTCTACACTGAGGAATATACCCATGTGTACATTTTGGAGACCAACTAATGCAAATTCCTTCCATTAGAATTGTCTTCAATTGTCTGAGTCTTCAGGGAGTAAACCGATATAATAAAATAATTCTACCACTGCACTTTGATCCACATCTGCAAATGTGTTTCCTATGCTTATGGGCTTTATTTGATTAAAAAGTCATAAACAATATAAAACAAATGAATATTCAAGATATCTGTTTGAAAACACGAACTGATTTGTTTTGTAATTTTCACAAATGTATTACAACTGAAGGTTTTCATGAATCAAGGTTTCCCTATCTAGCACTGATGGATAGCAGGGTGCTGCTACAGACACTTTCAACATAATTTTTTTTACTGCTCTCCCTCCTGTTTCCAACTGAACTTCTAACCGGCCCCTGTGAGGATAATGGAGGATTGGAAGATTTAAATGGGATTTTCTCATCTTGTCATTTTCTTTCTTCACTTACTCCTCAGATTCACACGCCCTGTGCAGGCTGTAGGCAGATCTACCATAGTGACTGATATTTCAGCTCTGCCAGCTACTATTCCTAGCTGTGCTTAGTAAAGGGACTTTGAAGATGGAAGGATTGTAAAAAACAATCACAACTATTAGATATAGCATTGATCGATTCACATCTGACTCACTGAGCCTCAATGTAGATGGGATTAGAGCTAACCAGATAATCATCTGAAGACAGCTGTTTCAGGGTGTTTGTCCCTCATCAGTGCAAAGTAGAATACTGGTTAGCTAGTTGAATATATGTATAGTTAAATTTTAGTGGAGTGACTAATTTTATATAAGTCTTCACACACCTACATGGCGTCTCTTCCTACTGAGGAGCATTACCCCAATTGTATCAGTGACATGTATTAGTGATCTTTAGATCATTGTTACAATGGAGAGTAGTACATAGCAGTACTGCTGTCCATGGCAACTGTCAATCACTATGCCTGGCCAAGCCCACAGGGCATGAATGGGAATGGTGACACCACAGGCCGCCTAGAAGCCTTTGTTAGGCTTCCGGGCTGCTAGGGAAGCCATCAGCAGCCGCAATTACATTGCAACAGTGCCAATGGAGACCAAGGGAGCTCCCTCCCTCTGTCTTTCCCTTAGTTTCAGCAATGGCGATTGATCGCAGCAGCTAATGGGTTAATCACCTGCAGCTCTGGCTGTGGGTGACACAGCATGAGGCCAGCTGTTATAAACAGCTGGTTCCATGTTGCGATCCCACAGGCCCAGCTTGAGAGCCCGCACAATTTCCAGGACTTACCTGTACATCTATTTTGGGGGAGTCACTTACCACTAGGACGTACAGGTATGTCCAATGCTGGGAAGTGGTTAAACAGAAAGGTAATTCAGTTATCCTTATCCCATTTGGCACATTAGTTTATTTTTATTGTTTTCAATTTTTAAACAAAACTCTCCCCAGTACAATTTAATACCATTGTACATAAATTCTAAATATTATTTAGGTTTTAAATATGTTTGAATAAGGCTATATGCATGAAAAATAAAAATATCTGGAGTTAAGAAAATTTGTCTTGAGATCATTTTCGTTTATAAGGTAGGTAGATGGAATTGTAATAACTAAACTGTGTTTTTGTCATTAAATTTCCTGGATATGAAAATACAGATTTTGTCCATCTTTTCAATGACCATGAGCATGTTTAGATAAATTTGACAAAATGCCAGTATCATTGCTATATTTCAAGACGTTGCCTCAGGACACTCAAAGTCATCTATGACACTGATAAAAACATGTGTTTTCAATTTATTCTCTGGGGTCAAAATAATTTCATCTCCTTTTCCATCATTGTAATGACCACTTCATTGCCAAATTCACCTTACAGCTGAGTTATACAGTACACATTATGGCCACAAAGCTTGACAAAACTTCACATTCATAAGTATCAAATTCTCTCTTAGAATTTGAACACATTCTAACAATGATCAAAGTAAAGCCAGAAAAGTTTTTAACTTCAAATTTGCCAATGAAAGATTGGTTTTATGAAACCTCTTCAAAATTGCATGCTAAAGCGCGAGAAGAAAAGTACAGTCAAGTTCAAGGAATTTGTCATCCAAAGCATCAGCTTCATTCTTACAATAACCACAGTCTGGATCTTTAGCCATGCAGACTAAAAAATTGCATGTTGGTTTATATCCTTACTGTAGTACGAAGACAAAACTGTTTTATGGCTTGCAGACCATTTTGTGTCAGAAAGCTGTTTTACAACAGCTTAGGTAGCTCTAGAGGCTTCAGTTTGTCAACAATCGGTCTACATCTAGCAGTAAATGAAGAAAAAAGCCATAGAGTTACTTTAAATTGTTTAAAAAATGTGTTCCCTTCAGGATTAAAATCTGTGCTATTTTGTCTACCAGGTTCAGAAAATGTGTGCACAGAAGGCCTACACAGCATAAGAGCATAAAACTCTATCAAGTTTGCACATCACACTATTTCCTGCTCATATTGGCAGCAATGTTGGAAAGGCCCACTGGAGTCCCAGAAAATCCTGCAGTGGGCCCAAACTCTGATATAACATTGTACACCTAATATTTTAGTACTAATCACTAGATATCATATTAACCCCTTAATGACCTTGGACGTATGCATACATCCAGGTGGGTTGGGGGTTAACGCACCTGGACGTATGCATACATCCTGGCAATCGTGTGGGCTTGCAGGCGAGCCGCACACAATCGCGACATGGGACCAACGGTATATTACCACTGGCCGCATACCGTATCACCCGCCCCGGAGTGAGCTCCGGCCGCAGGTGATTAGTGCTTCATTATCGCAACCTGTCATGGTTGCGATAATGAAGCGCAGGCAGTGGGAGTGAGCGTGCGGCAGTGATCTACTGTCAGATGCCCCCGGGAAGTGAAAGTCACTTTCCGAGGTCGTCTGTGACGTCACCATGCCCGCAATGCATTGTGGGCATGGTGACTGACAGTTGTCATCGCGACCAGTACACAGCAGCAATGTTCGTGTACTGGACTGCTTTCTAACAGAAATCTGATGATTGCTGTTAGAAATCCCCATGGGGAAAAGTAAAGAAAGTGTAAAAAAGTAAAAAAAAAAAAGTGAAAAAAGTGAAAAAAAGTAAAAAACAAACACAAAAAATTTTATAAAAACCCATACATCACCCTTTTCCCCTTTACAAACCCCTATCGCCCCCAAAAAGATCAAAAATAAATAAAGTACCCATATTTGGTATCGCCGCTTGCATAATGACCTGCCCTATAAATCTGTCATGTTAATTAACCCGTACGGTGAACGCCATAAAAAAAAAAAATCACAAAATTAAGATTTTTGTTTATCCCGCAGCACATAAAATGGAATAAAAAGCGATCAAAAACTCCTATAAACGCCAAAGTTGTCTTTTCATCCTTCAAAAAAAAATTACTTACACTTCTCTATACTTATAAATAAAAAAGTTATGGCTCTCAGAAAATAGCTATGCATAAATATTCTTTTACACAATAAAAACACTTTTTCTTTTTTTTTTTAAAGTGCTTCAACATAAAAAAACTATATAAACAGGATATCGCCATAATCATATCGACCCAAAGAGTAAAGCTAACTTATCATGGATACTGCACGGTGAGCGCTGTTGAAAATAAAAATAAAAAGCACTACTAGGATTGCAGTATTTTATTCACCCTGCCTTCCAAAAAATGGATTTAAAAGCGTCCCCCCAAAAATTATACTAATAAAAACGTCAACACATCCCGCAAAAAACAAGACCCTACACAGCTCAGTAAACAGAAAAATTAAAAAGTTATGGCTCTCAGACTATGACGATGCAAAAACGTGTTTTCCTGGTTGAATAAAAGTGTTTTTATTGTATAAAAGCAGTAAAACATAAAAAGATATACAAATTGGGTATCACTGTAATCGTATTGACCTGCTGAGTAAAGCTAGCATGTCATACATACAGTACGCTATAAAAATAAAAAACTCTACCAAGATTGCTGTATTTTGTTCAAAACATCTCAGAAAAACCTTAATAAAAAGTGAACATAGCATCATATGCACCCCATAATGGTACCAATAAAAACATCAACTCATCCCGCAAAACACGAGCCCATACTCAGCTCAGCACACAGCAAAATAAAAAAGTTATGGCTGTCAGAATAGGACAACATAAAAACGCAATTTTTTATAGACATATTTCTAATGTGTAAAAGTAGTAAAACAGAAAAAAACTATATAAAATCTATATCATTGTAATTGTACCGACCCCCATAGTAAAGTTATCCTGTCATTTACACTGCACAGTGAATTGAAACCCAAAAAAACACTGACAGACCTGCGTTTTTACCCCCCATTTTCATGGCCCAATGCTAAAAAAAACTATGGAACACCTTTGCACCTAAAATGCACAGTACACCCCTAGATGAGGTCCCTGAGGGGTGTTGAATCCAAAATGGAGCGACTTCTGGAAGGTTTCACCTGTTCTGCTATTTTGGGGGCTTTGCAAATGCGACATGGCCCCACCAAAATCTGCGTTTCAAAAGCCAAATAGCACTCCCTCCCTTGTACGCCCTGCCATGCGCCCAAACAGCAGTTTACACCCACATGTAGGGTATTGCTGAAATTGGAAGAAATTTCTTAACAAAGTTTTGGGGTTCTTTTTTCCAGGATTCCTTGTAAATATGAAACATTTTAAGCTAAAATTGCAGATTATTGGAAAAATAAAAAATTTAATATTCACAGCCTAATGCTAAAAAAATGTGTGAATCACCTGTGGGGTTTATATACTCACTGCACCCCTGGATATATTCCTTAAGGGGTTTAGTTTCCAATATGGGGTCTTTTTAGGGGTGTTTATTAAGTTTTAGCGCCTTAGGGTGTCCTCAAACCTGAAATGGTGCCTAAATAAAATCGTATTGAAAATGAGACCCCAGAGTCCAGTAGGTGCTCCTCCTATTCTGGGGCTTATGGTTGAGCCAAATAATGCACTAGCGCAACATATGGGATATCTCTAAAAACGGCAGAATTGGGGGAATTTATATTACTTTGCATTTACTTAGTCACATTTACCGTATTCCAGTGAATAATGGATAAATATTGAAAATCTGCAAAAATGGTCAAATTTTGAAATTTCACCTCCACTTTACTTTAATTTATATGGAATGCCTAAATGGTTATCAAACTTCCTAAACACTGTTGTAAATACTTTAAGGGGGTCTAGTTTCTTAGATGGCATCATTTATGGGGGTATCTAACATGCAGGCCCCTCAAAGCCACGTCAGAACTGGAGTGGTCCCTAAAAAATGTATATTGCAAATATTCTTGAAAATGTGAGAAATTACTACTAAGTTTCTAAGCCCTCTAATGTCGTTAAAAAAAAAGACATTTAAAAAATTATGCCAACCCGTAGTGGACATATGGTAGATGCTAGTTAGAAACTATTTTGTGGTGACTAATTATCTGTCTTGCACGCAGAAATTTTGTAGCTTTCAAAATCACTAATTTTTCTAAATTTTCATGAAATGTTGATATTTTTCACAAACAAACAAGGATTGTATGGATAAAAATTTCTTACTAACTTAAAGCACAATGTGTCACGAGAAAACAATCTCTGAATTACATGGATAGGTAAAAGTGTCAAAAAGTTATTCTCACATAAAGTGACATGTCAGATTTAAAAATAGGGCTGTGTCAGGAAGGCCAAAACTGTCTGGCTCCTTAAGGGGTTAAACACAGAATGTTTACAAATTACCTGACTCCCAAAAAGTACTTAGAAGTGGCCTTGTTCATGGTCTATATAGATAGAGGGTGGTCCTAGGGAACTTCAGTCTGACACTGACTGGCAGTATTGTCATAAGACTGTCCAATGTTATTGAAGATTGTAGAAAGCAACTAAAGCAATTAATTTAGCTATATTTGCTTGCCAGTGTGACCAATATCTGGGATTAATTTAAAAGAATCTTTTAATGGGATTAGGTAAGAATAATTGATTTATGTACCACATATTGTGCTGGGAAACTGAAGAAAAAATCCTTGTGCGGTGGCACAAGAAAAAAGCATGGCTGCCTCATTTTTGGGGGGCTTTAATTTCTATGAAGTTCTCTGTGCAGATTGAGTGACAGCTACTCCTTACCCCCTACATCCCTTCCAAAATCATGACATACAGTTATGTCAAACATTGTGAAGGGATTCTGCCATAGTAACAGAAGAGAGGGCTAGGTCCACACTGGATCAATAGTTCAACTCTTGACCAACAAGTGTGGAACCTCAGAGTGGCTTCACTGATGGTTCATGACATGACTAATAAGTAGTGATGAGCGATTACGTTGACTATCGTCATCGGGTCGATAGTCGATATCGTCAATTATCAAGACGATTTCCGATAGTCGATAATAAATTATCGCCGATAACCATTAAAGTCTATGGGAGAGGAACAACACATTCATTCTTACACCCAAACAGGGCTGGAGAAGCTGGAATTAACATCCACAACAGTCAAATGGATACGTGCTACATCTTAGGCAACACACATAGGTTATAAAAGCCAGAGAAAAAAAGTCACAGACCATTCACTATCCCGGTCTTGTACCACAGCTTGACCCTTAAACCTGCATGACCCACAAATTAAAAAGTGCCAGAAGGCAGTATTTTTTGAACCATCATTTTACTTGAACTGGACATTGACTATGCCTGTCCTGGAGCGCAGCATGACCCTTAAACCTGTCTGATCCACAGATTAAAAATTGCCGGAAAAAGGAGTCTTTGAACCACCATTTTTTGTTGAACTGGACATTGACTATACCTGTCCTGGACCGCAGTATGACCATTAAACCTGTCTGACCCACAGATTAAAAAGTGCCAGAAAAAGGAGCCTGGACTGGAAGGACGAGGAGGTAAGACTGCTGGATGCAGATTGCATTAACCACTGAAGAACAGATTGGCGACGCTGTTTGTTACTGAGATTAACAGGGCCCTGACCCAGCGATGACAGGCCTGACGGTCTTGCAACTGACGATCCGCTGGCATGCGTGTTTGTCGCTAGCACTGAAAGGAACACCTTCTCTCGTACCTCTACCACCATGTCCTACACCCCTCTTTGCTCGCTTACCACCTGCATTTCGCTCCATGTTCAGAAAGATAAAAATTTAAGAAAGTATGGAAGAGTTTTTGACAGTCTCTTATTAAAAGACGGCAAATCACAGCTATTCTTAAATCCTCTAATTTCCTACAGCCAACTAGGATTAGAAACTGAAATGTTTCTAGCGGATACCTGTGAAATGCGGTCAAGTGGAAGAACCGTAAGACAAAATCAACAGTGTTCTTCCTTCAGTCCCAGGGATTTACAACTGCCCAGTAGGACTAGGAATTGATAGTTTTCAACAAACTATCGTACAAGTGTGCTATCTGCGCCAAACTGAGATTCAACGAGTGCAATAAAACTATTCAAAAGTTACACGGACGAGAACAGTTGCTAGAAAATTTTTAGATCAGAATTGTCGTACAACGTGGCTATTTGAAAAAAACTAGGGCCGCACCACGTACAATACAGCTATTTAAAAGTTATATGGATAACAAACATTGGTTTTTGCACCAATGAAATACACCAACAGTAACTACAAAATTTCTGTATTCAAATTTAAGTACAAGGTGGCTCTATGAACAAAACTGGGCCGCACCAAAGTAAAAAAATACCTATTTGAAATGTATAAGGATAATAAAAGGTGGGTTTGCACCTATGAAATACACCTGCAATTACTAGCAAATTTCTGTATGGTAATATAAGTACAAGATGGGTCTTTCAACAAAACTGGGCTGCACCAAAGTGAAAAAACACGTAATTAAATTGTGTACTGATAATAATAGGTGTTTTTTGCACCTATAAATAACATCCTGCGGTGACTAGAAAAGTTCTGTATCCTATTTGTAAGTAAAAGTGGGTCTTTGAACAAAACTGAGCTGCGCCAAAGTGAAAAAAAACTTAATTAAATCGTGTACAGATAATAAAAGGTGAGTTTTGCACCTATCAAATACACCTGCAGTTACTAGAAAAGATCTGTATCCTAATATAAGTACAGGCTGCACAAAATACAAGCTAATATTTCATTAAAAACTGGCCAAAAAACTGTTAATAAAAAGCCATTTCAATGCAGGGTCAAAGCAGAGTCTGGGCTGCACAATAATCCACTCTCCTTTCAAAAGCCTGCCAGCCTGTCTGTCTGTGTTCGCCTGCACCCCCCCCCTCCCCCACCGGGTGTACAGTGCTAGATGCTTCTTTAAAATTCTCAGCCTAAGTAACTAAAAACTGAAATTCTCGAATCTACCTATGTTCTAATGTTCACAGCTAAAAGCATAGTTGTCTGTGTGAACAGAGAGAACTGTTTCGCTGAGCTGTATTGGGAGCGACCTAGCACACGTCTTGCTCTTATGAGACACAGACACACACTGATGCTGAACAGGAAGGGCTGTTCTATGTAAAACGAGGTCATTTGATTTTTCCAGCCAATCACAACCATACACATCCCAGTCATGACGTCTCACACCCAGCTCACCCTGTTCTATTCTCTAAGCTGATTTGCTGGCCACCAAAATGACAGGAAGCGACGAAAATGCCGCGATATTAATAGATTATGCGCAGATTTTCACCTAAATTATCGTGTGATCGAAAAATTCCGATCAACATAAAAACTGTGCCGATTTCAACTTTGTCGATAATAATCGCTCAACACTACTAATAAGTAGTAATAAGCAATAGGGACCTTAAACTTGGGTGGAGTTGAGGGGACATCAAAAGACATCTTGCACATGGGACCTTCTAATCTAAGACTGGCCTTGTCTAGAAGCCTAGGATTTTATTTATGAAAATTGTCTAGCATTAACTCTTTGTTGCCCACAGCAACCAATCAGAGCTCAGCTGTCATTTAATTTGGCAGTCTGGAAAAATAAAAAAAATTAGCTCTGATTGGTTGCTATGGGCAACAAAGACAATCTTACTGCTAGACAGTTTTCATAAATAAAGTCCTAGACTTCTAGACAAGGCCAGTCTTAGGTTAAAGGTCCCATGTGCAAGATGTCTTTTTGATGTCCCCTCAACTCCACCCAAGTTTAAAAACTGGAAATCAAAGGGCAACATGTATGAATTCTGGCGCAGATAGACCAGTTCTAAATCGCTTTAAGGTAGTATAGACTGCGGCTAAATATTGTCATTTCGTGACAAGTTGTCCATTGTGTATAGGGAAACACAATACAATGACATGAGTACGGCAGGACAGGATTATATAGAGCAGCTCTCCCCTCTAGCTTATAGAGCGGACCCCAAGTCTCAGACCTTCATATGCTCTAATAGGGCAGAGACTGTACCAGGATACAGGTTAGCCCCACTGGAGGTGCCTAATCTACATCCTAACAAACACCAAAATCCATAACAAGAAGAAAACCAAATGCATAGCAGAAATCTCAACAGTTTCCTATCTGTGTAATAGTGCATTTTTCCTAGGAACATGGCCTAAGGATGTAATTAAAGTATGTCTCCAGCAGGTGTCCACCTACCTAAAGTTTATATTTTCTAAATTCAAATAAAATAGCCTCAGTTTAAAACAAAAAATCCAAATTTCACAATTTTTCATACTACATGACTGTGTGTATAGTTATATTTTTACCCCTCCTCAATCAGAATTAACTTTTATAAAAGAATGGATAACCCCTTTAAGACCTGGTTACCATCTGCATAAAAGTTCCGTTCAAAACCTTCATTGCAAAGGTACTACCATTTCCATTACATAAAGGATACCAGCGGTGTTGGGTTTCCATTGTGCTGTCCATCATTCTAACTGAACAATTTTTATTTTTCTCTTGAATACTTGTGCTGAAACGATAAAGGAAAACAAGCACAACAACGCCCCTGTACATATCAATCAATTATAAAATCAAAGCAGCGCTTGTGATTCACTGCTCCCCTTCTACGGCTGCACATATAATGGTACAACACATTAGATTGTTTTATAAAGGATAGATCCAAGCAGCCACCTCCAAAATCTCCAGTGTCCTCAGCACAAAAAAGTCCGCCGTCGGTTTAATACATAGAAAAAAATAGTGGTATATAACTCCCTACTTGCGGTATATACTGCTATTTGTTTCTGTTTTTATTTTTCTGTCATTTTGAACACAAAATGTGATGAAGGCTCTGAACAGAACCTTCATCACAGATGTGAACCTTGCCTAGTATTGACATCTCTCGTGGTGCTAAATAATATGCAGGTAATGCAGGCACACTGGACATAGTTTTATTAGTTTAGTGATTACTACCTACATAGTGCAAAATACTAGTAATTTTATCATAGTGTATGCAATTTTACTTCCTCCATCTAGTAAAAACTCACCATTGGTGTTATGATGATTTAATCCTTAAAGGGGTATTCCTACTACATTCGTTAGCTTTAAACATGTAGGCAAAGGTAAGTAAAGACTATTAACAAATTCATTGCTGTTCTGATTTTGCTTCATTTTACAGTTAGAACAGTCCATATCTCCTGCTTGTTTAAATTATGTTTCCTAGGTTACTGCCACTTCTCTCTGCTCTAGATCGCTGGCTGCGCTTGTGATATAACTCCATGCTGTGTCTTATCAGCAGCACAGGAGCTTTTCTATCTTTCTTACTGGCAAATTAGCTCTTCAGAGCTCTGTAGCCTTGTGCACGACTATTAAATCCCCTTACATAACCAATGTCCCTCTAACAGGCTCAGCCAGGAATTGCAGAACTGAAATGGGAGAGAGAGGGGGAGACAGAGAGGAGAGATAGAAATAAGACTGATAGATATGAGATTGACAGAGAGATAAGTAGATGAGAGATGAAGAGATGAGAGAGATACATTTTGAGTCCACTTTCCTTCCAGTAACTTTGGGCCAGGAAGTTCATCAGACAAGACAAATCTCTCCTGCATTGTATAAGGAGAAGCAGACATGACACATCTCTCCTGCACTGTGTAAGGAGGGGAGGGGCAGCAGACATGACACATCTCTCCTGCACTGTGTAAGGAGTGGGAGGGGCAGCAGACATGACACATCTTTCCTGCACTGTGTAATGAAGGGGAGGGGCAGAGACATGACAAATCTGCTGTACTGTGTAATGAGGGGGAGGGGCAGCAGACATGACATATCTCCTATACTGTGTAATGAGGGGAAGGGGCAGCAGCAGACATGACACATCTCTCCTGCGCTGTGTAATGAAGGGAGGGCAGCAGCAGACATGACACATCTCTCCTGCACTGTGTAAGGAGCAGCAGACATGACACATCTCTCCTGCACTGTGTAATGAAGGGCTGCGGACATGACGCATCTCCCTGCACTGTGTAAGGAGCAGCAGACATGACCCATCTCTCCTGCACTGTGTAAGGAGCAGCAGACATGACACATCTCTCCTGCACTGTGTAATGAAGGGCTGCGGACATGACGCATCTCCCTGCACTGTGTAAGAAGGGGGTGGGGCAGCAGACATGACACATATCCCTGCACTGTGTAATGAAGGGGAAGGACAGAAGACATGACACATCTCTTCTGCACTGTGTAAGAAATTGGAGGGGCAGCAGACATGACACATCTTTCCTGCACTGTGTAAGAAGGGGGAGGGGCAGCAGGCATGACACATCTCTCCTGCACTGTGTAAGTGGAGGAGCAGCAGGGACCAGCATTTACATTTGAATTCCCAGCAGCAGCTGCAGGTCATGTGATCTGCCAGAGGGGACCCAGTGCTATAGCACCTTTTGTCCTTTTTCGATAACTGCTTTGTAATTTCTGATCAACCCAATATGCAGTCTGCTTTCTGGCTACTACTGACAAAACAGCTTGCTTGTGGGATTTGCTACATTCATGAGTCTTCATCTTGTTTTCAATCACTAAAATCACTATGCTTGCTAAATAGCAATTTACAAGGGAAACGTTATTATATCCTTGAGATGGTGAAAATGCTCATTTGAAAATGCAATGTCATTTGTTATTATGTTTTAATGTGCGAAGTATGATTTTTACACTATCCTTAATAGTTCACAGTTCTAAGCACAACAGAGATATGGAAGGGTGCTTCAGGCTGAAACAATTAGCTCCTTTTCCTATGTAATATACTTGCATTATTATGTTTCTGTAGGCTGATTACACTGTTCATTATCCTTTTAAATAAGTCTGTAGCTTAGGAATTTTAAAAATCTCTTCCTTTTTGTTGATTATTCGGTTGCTGATTTTTGTGTGCATTAGTGTGTGAGAACGCATCAAGGAACATATGATGATGGTAATTTAAAGTATATGTTTACAAAATTTATATTTTGAAAGAATCTAAAAACCTTTGTGATTTAACTTCATCCAGGGATCCAGGGATTTTTCTGATTGCCAGATTGGAGTCAGAAGGAATTTTTCCCTAAAATGAGGACAATTGGCTTCTACCTCATTGGGGGTTTTTGCCTTCCTCTGGATCAACACCTTAGCACAACAGGCTGAACTAGATGGACGACTTGTCTTTTTTTTAGCCTTACAAACTATGAAACTTATGATTCTACCAAAAACACATTTGGAAAAATTAAAAACTGCATAAATTTGTGCCCCAAATTACAATGTGGTTATTGCCGGTGTAGTTTTAACAAATTAATAGGGTGTTCTCATCTAATTCGTTAATGGCATATTGATGGGATATGCCATTAATATGTGGTAGGGACTTGCACCTGTATCAGGAATGGATCCTTAAAAGCCTCTGTTGAGAACCTATATTCATTTGTGCTTGTGCCATAGTCTCTATTCTGTTCCATGGGAGTTCCAAGTATAGCAAATCAGCGTGCTCAGTTGTACTAATGTACTGTACAGGAGTAGGTGTTACAATATACTACTAAAGAATTAATAATGTTTACTGATAATTGCACTTCTAATTTTCTGCTTTAAATGCATTATAAGTGTTTTTTATAATGTCTGTTGACTTCTACTTCACCCCTGTATTCAGCTAACAGCTTGTGCACATGTCTGCAAAAGCTGTATAGTCTTGCTGCCTTGCAGAATTTTAACCAGTCTTGGCCACTCAGGAGCTAATGGCGGGGAAAAACCATGGCAACACATAGGGTGCAGATAGTGGTAGATTATATAAACTAGGTAAATTTAGTGTTCTAGGGTCTTTCCACTGGTGTCCACCTTTGGATTATCAGTGTCATCATCATCATCTACAAGCTGTCAGAGGTGCAATCCATCATGCCACCCTGACATAGGCTATGCTATTCCTTGTCTCAGGGTGCAGCTTTAACCCTTTTATTTCCCTGGCTTCATGGAAGTGGATTCAATAGATAAGGTGTCAGCTAGGCTAACCAGGACTTTGGATTCGACTTTCTGAGGTAATACTAGTTCGAGGAGACCTCATGCCTTTCAGGACACAGTTAAGCCTCTGGCCTGACCCACTACCCCCCCAACTTTGTGAAGATATCCCAGATTGTAATTGTGGAAGGCATTTTTCCATGGGACTTTAATTTGTGAGGATCACTGCTTCTGCATTAGCCTACTGAGTGGCTTGGACTGGCTGTGAAAGGAAATGTAACTTGAATGTAATCCACTCCTGTGTGCTTCTTACATCTTGCAAGGTTAAATAAAGGAGGTCTCTGCTGCAAAAGTTATGTTTTAACCCTTTGTCTCCTGCCTGCTTATTCTGCACCGAACACCAAGTGCATCTCACACACCATCCACTGCAGGCACTTGAGGTAGAGACCACCAACAGAGTGTGCCATGAGGGATTACTACCATCATCATCTTTAATACAGACACCTTGTTCTCTGGTGGCTGATGCCGGAGAAGCACGTGAGGTGTGGGTAGCGAAGTGTGTAGCCAACTGACAAGGAGCGAACTTGGGCCCGCGGCTGCCGCTGCCATCATGTCAGAGAAGAAGTAAAGAAATGTACTTCTTTACATTCATACTTCCTAAAAAAATCTGCAGTGATGTAAATGATGGCTGCTGCCTGCAGCTGTGTGGACCTGCTGGCCTGCTGTGTAGATCAACACTGAGTACTGGAGTCTGGTCTCAAGTTAATCAGACTTAAAAGCTGTTGGCTGTAGTTTGCAGGAACTGCAATGTTTGTAGAAACCACAGAAGTGAGAAAGCTGACCAATTCTACTATTACTGCTGCCTACTCCACAGGAAGGTGGAGATAATACCACAATAGTACTGAAAAGGTTTTAGCTGCATTTCAAAAGTCATTATTACATAATCCAAAATCAGTTAAACATCCTAAGTGATTTAGGTTACTTAGCTGACATGACATTTCAGTGTTCCCACACCTTTTTAATACATTTTGCAAGTTAGTATGTGCAGGCGAAGGCAATTGACTGCCAGATGTAGTCATGGCGTATTGAGAAGCAACTCAAGATAGAACAGTGTGGAAGGCATGAGATACTGGAATGCATCAGAGATTGAAAGTGGAGCTTGAATCCGGAGACTAGGATAAGACATGCCATGGTCTGCCTTTTCTTTTGAGGTTGTCCCAAAAAGAAAATTGTTTAAAGTTAAGTTCAGCCCCAAATTAAGAATATTTTTGGTATTCACACTGTACTGTGTCCACCGTAATAAATGTGTCAGGGTACATGCATGCTTAGCCTTGCTTCTCTGTTTGACTTGAACAATGCAGGCAGAATTTAAAGGAGTTGTCTCACTACAGGCTTTCAGCCTACCTCAGTGTGTCTGGCAGCATAGGATTTTTGAATTCAGGGGCGTCCTTCTTGTCTGCCTCTTCTCCGCCCCCTTTCCCCCTCCCCTCAGCACACAGACAGCTCTCCTCCTCTGACTGCAGTAACTTCTATACAGCAGGGGGGGAGCGAGGGGGTTTGCTGCCAGAGTTAACCCTGTGTGTGCCTGCCTAGATCTGCTGCTCCCTGCTGGATCAGCTGCACTGTGTGGCTGCTGTGGCCGAGCTCTTGCTGCTCCTCTCCACAGAGTCAGGAGACAGGAGAGGGCTGATCTATGAGTGTGGAGAGGTCTGTGAAGCTGTGTATGCTAATAGCAAAGCAGGGGGGGATGTAAAGGTTACTATACCCCCTTCTTAGCATACAAATCTCCATGGACATCTCAAGCAACAACAAACAAACCCTGTCAGAACAGACACAGGGCAGCTGTGAAGTGTGTTACTATAATCACCATGTGTCACTAATACAGCAGAGCAGGGAGGGATATGAAGCGTTCACATGCCCCTCTGATCTGTTCTATTAGTATAGTCAAAGCTCCACAGACACATGGTGATTATAGTAACACACTTCACTGCTGTCACATAGTACTGACCACAGATCAGCCTCACCTCTGCTCTCTTCAATCTGTGTAGAGAGCAGGAGGGAGCAGGAACACACAGGGTTAATCCAGGCAGCACAGCTACACAGACACAGAAGCCAGAGCCCTCCCCCTCCCTTCCCTACTGAAGCATCACAAGTGGCCTCATACTATGCGGGAGGGACTCTGTGCTCTGACCTGTATTGAGAAGCTGATGAGTCACCAGCACTGACAGCCAGTGAGATAAAAATCAACAGGTCAGTGGCTATAGTGATTTGAGAAGCTGATGCACTCCTACTACCAAGAATAACTCAAAATCAGTAGGACATTTGTAATGAACATATATTGCAAAGCTGCTTGTTTTTTAAAGATCTATTAATTAAAACCAATCATTGTAGCGAGACAACCCCTTTAAGTCTCGTTTTATTACCAAGCAGAGAAGACATTGAAGTTTCAGAGGAGGTCGATTTACCTCGCCCGAGATTCCTCTGTATACCTGGAGAAAAAAAAAGAGAGGCAAGCTAAGCATGCATGTGAGGCAATGTTAGAGACAACATAAAACAATAGGATATATAATATTCTAGTTTGCTGATTCAAACTGATTCAAAGTACTGCATCTCCAACATCTCCTAAAGGGTCTTGTGATAACTGGCACCTGTATATTTGCAGCAGATCCACTAAGTTCATAAAATTGCAAAGTGGGGGCTCTTTAGATCATATGTGCACTTTCTAAAGATGCTCAGTTTGAGCAAGAATTACAAAATCTTCCACACTGGGAAGTCTTTGTGAGCACATTATCCCAACCATCCAAATGCCCATAGTTATGCAGCCCCATATGCAGCTATCTGTGAAGCAGTGTGTATTCTAAGGGTGCGTTCACATGGCAGTGGACAAATACCAGTTGTTTCACCCGGGCGGTATGTGTCCAGTATTGCGGCCGTCCCCACGGCCGCAGGGAGGTCGGCTTTTCTCCGCGATGAGCGGAGAAGAGCCCTCCCCCTCCCATTGAGGTGTTCATATTCCGAAACCGACGAAGAATGAACATGTCATGTTTCTTGACCGGCCCCCGGGCGGAAAAACCATCGGGCGGAAAACCCGTGCAGTGAGGACTGCTGCACGGGTTTTCCATACAGCACAATTGTGCTCATTTTCGGCCGTTTTTTCAGGCGGTCTGAAAAACCGCAAACCGGCTGAAAAACCGGCCGAAAACCCGTGCAGTGGGGACATGCCCTTACAGTACATGTTTCTGTCTTAGACAGTATACATTTTGTTTAGCAATTTGTGCTACAGTGGCTCTTCTTTGTAATCAGATTAAATACAGTGGGCGACACGTCAGAAAAGAGGCGCCTCCAAGCCAGTTTTAATGCGCATTAAATGAGTGTATAGTGCGCCTGAATGAATGAACCCGTCAAAAATCTGGCATAGCTTGCATAGTATAATTGATGTGCCTAATCTAGGCGCATAGCATATCATTGCTAGCATATTTGATGCGCCTACTTTAGGCCCATTCAAATGTTCGTGCCTGGCATATAATGTGCCTAGTTTTGGTGCACGACAGTTCATTTATATAAGATGGCGTCAATAGTTTTTTGGAGCAAAATACACCAAAAAAGTAGCACATCCTATGTTTGTCTTCCCTAGCCGAACAAATCAATTCAGAACACTCCATGACCCTGTCACTGACTTATCGGTTGTCTTTTCTTGACCGATTTTTAGTAGGTACTTACCACTACTATGTACTGGAAACACCTCACAAGACTTGTCATTTTGAAGATCATAAGGCTATGTTCACACGGCTTAATTGCGGGGCGTAATTACGCCCCGCAATTACGCCGTGTGGACGGGGGCGGGAGCGGGGGGCCAGCACTTCGCCGGCCTATAGACTATCAATAATAGTGGCGCGTATACGCCGCTAGCAATTGACATGTCGCTTATCTCCCCCCGCGGCGTATTGTCCGAGCAGGGAGATGAGGCATAATCCATAGTTCTCTATGAGAACTGTGGATTACCGTATTTACTGGGACGTAATTCACGCAGTATGGTGCGAAATATGGACTGAAATATGTCCCATTTTAAGCCGTCTGAACATGGCCTAATACACAATCATTTAGCTATGACAATGACAAAGTTGCTTAAATCCTTTCACTTGACAGGTGCCACTGTCATGAATTAATCAGTACTATTCACTACATTTTTATGCTATGGCTAATTAGTGCACAAATAGAAATGGGAAATCCATCATGACATTGTCCTAAGACATGAAGGGCCACATGTATAAAACTGTTTAGGTCTAAAACTCACTCTTCTGCCCATAGTAACCTATGGGCAAAAAAGTGAGTTTTTGACCTAAACAGGTTCATACATGGGGTCCGAAATGTTTTAGGTGTGGGCTTACTTAGAGAAATAAAAATCTCCAGCACAATTCGTACACTACTATATCATCAACATTTTTAAACGTTAACATAATTGGGAAGATAATCCGTGTAAATTTCTGTTTGCGTTCCCAAAATGTAACAATTTGGCAGGGATCGCCAGATGAGGCAAACCTTCTGCGTAGAAATGTTCAGATGTTCCCATTTGACAGTCAGAGGAAAGGACAGGGTTGATCATTCCACAGAGAAATTGTTAGTATTATTTGTCAAATTAGCACATTCAGATGGCTAAAATAAATATATATTTTTTACATTGAAGGACAGTTACTACGACCTAAAAATCCATGGTCATATTTTTCTCTGATTGCTTCAAAGACAGGTCTGCTGTGGAAAAAAAGATCTATTTGTTCAGTATTTTTTTCTCTAGAGCTGCTATGGTGCTTTATCATGACTTGACTGGGATAGCATGTCAAGGTGAAGCAAATGGCTAGAGTTCTGAAAACTAATTTATTTAAGCTTTGTAATCTCTAAGGATAGCAAAGGTTGTAAATCAACAGAAAAGGCAGTAGAAAGGAAAAAAACATCTTCCTTGAATTTATTTTTTAAAATAGTTAACAAGGATCAAGCTGCTTGTTATTTCCTAAAATTCTCCAAATAAGAATGTTACTGAAATATATTTATTTGTGTGTGATCTCCATAGGACTGGCTAGCGAAACTCCCAATGATTAGCTATTATGGAAGAAAAAACCACGTCTGGGGAATACATAATGTTATATGTTGGATGTTCAAACAAATGACCATCCATTATATATGAATGGAGTGGTTCACTCTTTGATAAAGGCTTTCCACTCAGGCTACTAGAGGTAGTTATTGAGACATATTGAAAGGAATTGTTGTTGTGTATCAACCCTTTTACCACAAACACTGCAAAAAGCAGAATATATTTCTTCAAATTGTATTGCACCATTATCATTAGTTTAAATTGTTTTAATTCTCAAAGATATGATAATACCATTATGGTAAAAATGACCCATGTTGCCTATGTATAAAAAAGAGTCAAGTACCTATTGTAAGCTATACACTGACAAGCAAAAGGGTAACCATACCTCACCATCCACTACAGCTTTGAACATAAGACTACCGTCATTTTATAGACAGTCATCTTGGATATATTCAACTGGCAACTATTTAGCATATGCTTGATTATGCATATTCTTGCTATGTAACTGCATGGTTACTGTTTTGCTCCTGGTGTTGGAACAATCTTTTTCTTCTTGTTGCTACAAATTACAACCTGTTCTCACATTCCCTAATAGCTTAGTGTATTATTAGGTTGATTCCCAAGTAAAAGGTCACTGGTTCAAATCAAGGAGCAGCAATGAAGAAGATTTCCCAAGAAAAGAGAAGCCGCATCATCCAGCTCATCGATAACAGTCTCTCATGTGAGTCCATAACAGTTCAAAGAATAGGAAATTAAGTCAGCCCATTGATTCCAGGCAAAATATCTGAGTCAACAAGTTGGCACTATATTTACTATTTTGCCATAGGCAAACTTGAACTCTAACAGTTCTCAATCTATAAAGCACTAAAACGTAACTTTTATTATGTATAACACTAAACCTCTATATACACTATTAAAAACCTGATTTCTAACCTCTCAATTTATCCCTTTCTAATTGTGGAGGAATAACTCCTTTTCTATTATCAAATCTGGTGGAACCCCCAGGGGAGCCTTATATATACAGTAATTTACTAACTCCAATAAGGGATCCAAAACATCCCACTTGGGCAGTCATCCCTAATTCGATGGACATAAAACATATAAGGTTTCCTTGGGTGACACTTGTAGAAAGAGGTGAAAAATCACAATTTAAAATGTCATGCCTGACCTCCCCAACATGTTTTACCACCGGACCTCTAACTCCTGATGAAGCCAGTTTTCATGTATTGTAGATAGCATTAATGCTTTTTTGCAGGTTTACATGTTGTTTGATAGCTCTTTTTGCTGATGGTGTACAATTGATATTGGAGTGTGTGTATATGTACCACAGCCATGCCAGGGTACACTGGTGTTCACAGTGTGTATTTTTCAGAAATGGTTTTGTTTTTGTGCAGAACTATACGTTGCATTTGGCATATATTGCTTTTAACTTATACAGGGTTGGAGTGGATGCCTCCATTTTGGTTTTCTGCACCCCGCCCATCTCCACAGGTTACTAGACCAGTGTGGTATGCTGGTGCTTTTTTCTCTCTGGATTATGGAGGTCGGATAACCCAATTGAGAAGTCTGAATTGGACTCAAAAGAGAGATAGGAAACAGTGTAGGACCATCCGCATTGGGGTCCCGTTGAAAGTCGGGGATGGCTTAAACATTTTTGATCAAAACATGTGAACTAAGAACCTCAAAGTTTTTTTCATGTATTGTAGATAGCATCAATGTTTTTTTTGCAGGTTTCCATATTATTTAACAAGTTGGCACGTCACAAGGTCTATCAGTCCTGGCACGACAAACACGGCAATAGAGGTGGCTTGTTTGCTTCGTAATAGTGAGATCACAGACGTCCATGTAAGCACCATGCAACATGCATTACACAGGTCTGGAATGGTGACCCTAAAAAAGGTGAAGATCCCTCAACTTTAATATCGTCATAAGAAGTGTCAGCTAAAGTTTACAAAACAGTACGAAAAGTGGACAGTCAAAAATTGGAAATAGGTGATTTAGAGTGATAACATGAAAATCAATTGAGTGGGCTATGATGGATGCGAATGGGTCTGGAAGATATAAGAGAAAAGGGGGCTAACAGATTGAGAATTTAAAATAGCTGTCAAGTTCGGTGGAGGAGGCCTGATTATATGTGGTTGTTTTACAGCCAAAGGTGTTGGATATTTGACCAGGAGCAATGGTGATGTCAATGCTGAGCTATATATCAGTATTCCACACAATTAGCTACTTCGTACACTCTAGTACTGTGTGTCACGAATGAGTGGGTAGCCACTACTGGGCTTGCCACTACTGTAACTAAGCCGCCAGGTGCAACCAGAGAGCAGTCCCCAGCAGATGGCCCCAGACACACCAGAAAGTGCCAAGGCAGGCCACCTTATGTTTACTTTATACTAGCATCACTTTTAAATGTATTTTTATTTTTATATGACATAAGGGGGCTTATAAATTTAGTAGCAATTTTCCACTATTTCAAGAAAATTTGCAACATAATTTTTTTTCAGGGACCAGTCCAGTTCTGATGGGGCTCTGAGTGGCATATGTGTTAGATACCCCCATAACTTACTCCATTTAAAAAAATGACACCCCTTAAAGTCAGAGGCTCAACCAGAATTCACAGGGCCCCATAGCAAAATGATATGAGGCCCCATTAAAATAGCTGCCTAAGTAGCAATAATTAATGGTATAAATAATTTTGCCATTTATCAGGGAAACCAAATAGTAGCACTGGAGAAGAGAAAACCACCAACTACTTTTTCTCTGCAAAAATAAATTATGTTCTTGTACCTGAGTGGGTCCACTCAACCTATGGGCCCCATAGTAGTTCATATGGCTACTATAGCTATAGTTATGCCCATGCTTAAAGTATTCAAAACAATATTTAGGAAATTTATTATCCCTTTAGTTGATTCACAAGAATTATATTTTGCAGATTTTCAGTTTGACTCCTTTTATTTACTGGAACACAATAAATGTTAACAGGGAAATGCAACTCAACATTGATACCCCCGATTCGGCCATTTTTAGAAATATCATATATGTGGCTCTAGTCTGATATCTGACTTAATGACGGGCCTCAGAATAGGAGGAGCACCTACTGGACTTGTGTCTCATTTTCATTAGGATAGTTTTTAGGCACCATCTCAAGTTTGCAAACTAAGGTGTTAATAAACACTCCTAAAAATACCTCATTTTGAAACTACACCATTAAGGAATGTATCCTGGGGTGTAGTGAGTATATTGACAGATTTTTTTAGCATTGGGCTATGAAAATTAAAAATTATTTTGTTCCAATAATAAGCGTTTCAGCTGAAAATGTTTTATTTTCACAAGGAATCCTGGCATAAAAAGCTCCACAAAATTTATTAAGCTATTTTTTCTAAGTTCTGCAATATGCTATTTTTGGGTGTAAACTGCGGTTTGGGCACATGGCAGGGCGTACAAGGAAGGACCGCTATTTGGCTTTTGGAACATAGATTTTGGTGGGTACCATGTCACATTTGTAAAGCCCCCCTAAGTGTCAGTACAAGTAAAACCTACCAAAAACCCCATTTTGGAAACAACACTCCTTGGAGAAATCATCTAGTGGTGTATAGTGAATTTTGGGCCTAAAGATGTTTCACAGGTTTTTTTTAGCATTGGGCAGTGAAAATGGAAATGTTTTTTGGGTGATATCGATACAACACTTTACTCTACGGGTCGATAAAATTACAACAATATCAATTTTATGTTGTTTTTATGTTTTAGAGCTTTTACACAAAAGAAATGCTTTTGTAAAAAAATTGCATTTTTATGCCGTCATAGTCTGAAATCCATAGCTTTTTTTTTTCTGTATACAGAGCTGAGTAAGGGCTTGTTTTTCGTGGGATGAGTTGAAGTTTTCATGGGGGTTCATATTACCCATTGATCACTTTTTACTAAGGATTTTGGGAGGTGGGATGAACAAAATACACCAATCCTGGTAGCGTTTTTTTTTATTTTTCCAGTGGTCACCAGACAGTATTAATGACTAGTGCTGAGCGATTATTATCGACAAAGTTGAAATCGGCACAGTTTTTTTGTTGATCGAAATTTTTAGATCATGCGATAATTTAGGTTAAAATCTGTGCATCATCTATTAAGATCGCGCCATTTTCGGCGCTTCCGGTCATTTTGGCGGCCAGCAAATCAGCTTACAGAATAGAGCAGGGTGAGATGTGTGGCGACGTCATGACTGGGATGTGTATGGTTGCGATTGGCTGGAAAAATCACATGACCTCGTTTTACATAGAACAGCCCTTTCTGTTCAGCCTCAGTGTTCTCTCAGCGTCTCATAGCAGTAGGACGTGCGCTCTGCTGTGTCCAAACAGCTCAACGAAATTATTCTATTTCTTTCACAGAGAAAGCTCTACTGTTAGCTGTGATCCTTTACAATTTAGTTAGATTAGAGATTGGAAGTTTTTATGTAGTTAGGAGAGAATTTTAAAGGAGCATTACCGCTGTGAAGGCACGGGGGGGAGCGGGGGGGGGGCCCCCGGGGGCGAACCAGACAAGCTTTAAAGAATACTGGTAAAGTTCACAAGATTAGTGTGACATTGCACTGCAATAGCTTTATTATTAACATTTTTCTATTAAAAATATTTCCTGGTATTGGGCCCCTGAACTTATGTATTTTGGTACACATCTTTTTAGAAATGCAGGTCTCTTTTTTAGGTGAAAAAAACTCCTTTTTTATCGTTAATTTCAGATAGGGGTTCTTTTTCAATTTTGCCCCTTCAAACTTTGTTATATCCACCTTGCACTTAAATTTTAATCAGCAATTTTGTAGTAGCACAGGTTTATGGTGCCAAAAATACCTTTTATTTTCCAAAACATTACAGTACGTGTTTTTTCCCTTTTAGCAATACAGTTTTTCATTTAGGCACCTTTCACTTAAATGTGAATACAGCAATTTTGTAGTCCCAAGGTAATTGAAAGGTGCCAAAAAAAAACATTTTATTTTCCGAAAACTTTTAGATATGTTTTTTCCTTTGGCGCATGCAGTTTTGTTCATTTGGGGACCTTGCACTTAAATGTGAATACAGCAAATTTTTCAGGGCACCCAGGTGAATTTGAAGGGGCCAAAAAATCCTTTTTTTTACCAAAACTTACGATAGTGTTTTTTGCACTTTTGCCAGTCGATTTGTTGATAGAGTACTTGCAGTTAAATTTTAATCCGCATTTTTTTTTAGTTACCACAGGTGAATTTTATAGGTGCCAAAAAATACCCTTTTTTTATCAATACATTACGATACGTTTTTTTTCCTTTGGGATAAGCTTTGTTCATTGAGGCACCTTGCACTTTAAAAGGATACAGCAATTTTGTAGTCACCCCAAGGGGAATTGAAAGTGCCAAAAAAAAACCTTTTATTATCCCCAATACTTTCGATACGTGTTTTTTCACTTTGGCGCAGGCCAGCTTTGTTGATAGATTACTTTGCAGTTAAATTTGAATCCCAAAAATTTTGTTTTTATTTGGGGATTTGAGAATAGCTGTGATTTGCCGTCTTTTAATAAGGGACTTTTCCAAAACTATTCCTTCCTTCTCAAATTTTTTATTTTTGAACAGGAGCGAAATTAGGTGGTAAACGAGCAAAGAGGGGGGTTGGGTGGAGATAGAGGTCGAAGGAAGGTGCTCCTTCCGTGCTGGCGAAACCGCTGCCCGCGGTCGTCAGTTGCGGGGCCGTCGCCCGTCTCGCTGGGTCAGGGCCCCCTGAATCTCATAACGAAAAAGCGTCGCCAATCTGTCTTCAGTGGTTAATGCAACCTGCATCCAGCAAATTGTATGTTTTGAAATTTTTGGGGGGATTTTGTGTGAAATGCAGCTGTACGGTCCTATTGTAAAAAATGTGGTTTCTAACAGACATTTGTTCTTCACAATTGTCAAGAGTGGCTCAAGGGTGATGGTGCTGTCAGAAACAGGAATAGGTAAGACACTGTTAATGGACACATATTGCAAAATGACTTGTTTTTGCAAGATCTTTAACATAGCTATCAATCCCTGTATTGAGACAACCCATTTAATACAATTAAAAAGATAAACAAAGACATGGTGGGATTCCATCCGATTTTAAAAATGTGTTTTCTAGAATTAAACTACTAAAAAACTTTGCATGTACAAATAGCTGGTAAAAAAATTCCTCTGAATTGTACAAGGGGGTACAGGAAAACTTGACCAGATGTAGGTTATTCAGAGGACATGGAGTATGGAGCACGGACAGAGAACAAAGTACAGAGACAATTTCCTCCAGCACGTTGAGTAAAATGAGAAAAAGAATGCCAAGAAAAAGGGCACCTGGGTGGAACAGGAGCGTTAACCACCAGTATTTCCAAGTGAAGCTCAATTGGTCCGCACTCATACGGAGGGGCAAGCGCTACCCAGGACAGGGACAGTATATGTCCAGTGAAACTAAAATGGTGGTTGAAAGACTCCTTTTTCCGGCACTTTTTAATCTGGGGTCATGCAGGTTTGGGGCTCATGTTGTGGCCCAGGACAGGGATAGTCTATGTCCAGTGAAACTAAAATGGTGGTTCAAAGACTCCTTTTTCCGGCACTTTTTAATCTGGGGGTCATGCAGGTTTGGGGCTCATACTGTGGCCCAGGACAGGTATAGTCAATGTCCAGTGAAACTAAAATGGTGGTTGAAAGACTCCTTTTTCCGGCACTTTTTAATCTGGGGTCATGCAGGTTTGGGGCTCATGCTGTGGCCAGGACAGGGCTAGTCAATGTCCAGTGAAACTAAAATGGTGGTTGAAAGACTCTTTTTCCGACACTTTTTAATCATGGGGTCATGCAGGTTTGGGGCTCATGCTGTGGCCCAGGACAGGGATAGTCTATGTCCAGTGAAACTAAAATGGTGGTTGAAAGACTCCTTTTTCCGGCACTTTTTAAATCTGGGGGTCATGCAGGTTTGGGGCTCATGCTGCGTTCCAGGACAGGGATATTCAATGTCCAGTTCAAGTAAAATGATGGTTCAAATCATAGTGCCTTCTGGCACTTTTTTAATTTGTGGGTCATGCAGGTTTAAGGGTCATGCTGTGGTGCAAGACAGGGATAGTGAATGGTCTGTGAGTTTTTTCTGTGGCTTTTATAACCTAAGTGTGTTGCCTAAGATGTAGCACGTATCCATTTGACTGTTGTGGATGTTAATTCCAGCTTCTCCAGCCCTGTTTGGGTGTAAGAATGAAGGTGTTATTGCTCTCCCATAGACTTTAATGGTCATCGATCATAATCTACCATCGACCATCGAATATCTTGTCGATGATGGTCGGCTATCGACCATCGACCGATGTTGATGGCCAACGTAATCGCTCAACACTATTAATGACATTAACTTTACTCAACAGGTCATAAAGTTACAGCAATACCAAATTTATATATTTTTTATGTTTTACAGCTTTTAAACAAAACTTTTATAAAACACTTTTTTTTACAAAGAGAATATATTTTTGCATCGCCATATTTTGAGAACCATAACTCTTTTTATTTTTCTGTATACAGAGCTGTGTAAAGGGCCTGTTTTTGCGGTTTGTGTCGACATTTTCACTGGTACTATTATGGAGGACACATGACTGATCACTTTTTAATCCATTTTTTGGTCAGCAGGATAAACAAAATACAGAAATCATTGTAGTGCTTTTATTTTAGTTATTTTTTACAGCACTTATTGTGCAGTGTAAATAACATCAGTTTTACTCCGTGTGTTGATACAATTACAGCACTGCCCAAGACAGACAGACAGAGAGGACAGACAGACAGACAGACAGACAGACAGACAGATAGATAGATAGATAGATAGATAGATAGATAGATAGATAGATAGATAGATAGATTTGGAGGAGTATTTGGAGGGACTGACCCACAAAAAAGGACACTTCGATACCTTAGAGGAAAAAAGAATGGAAAGAGAAAAAAGACTGGAAAGAGAGAGGAGCCAAAGACAAGGAAACACTGCCAGGAACATTAGAGGAGAGACTGCGCAATTCCAGTACGATCAGTGCCGGACCCCGAGAACAAGGAGCTCTGACAAAGATTGAAGACCTGGTATTTGGGCCGGACTTATGTTGTTAGGTTTAGAAATTTGTGAAGGGAGGCTCTACTGTTAAAAGTGTTAGGGAGCTTAACGGGATAACACCTCTAGGGAGGGTGTGTAAACAGTTAGACTTTAAAGGCTATGATTAGGACTATGGTCTTATATGTTTAGATTTCTGTTCAGAATATTTATTTGAAAGACGGAGATGGGGGAGGAGGGCGCAGTCTAGGATAATAGGTGTAAACTGCTTGGAGGATGGTGTTTTTGCCTCCACTCAATATGCAAGAAAAAAGAGAGGTCAAGAAAGATAAGAAAGTAAAACTAAGGAGATGTAAGATAAGAGTTTTTTTCATGTTCAGGGAATGTTGGGTTGTTGGGAGGGAGGTAAGGGAGCACTGCTGCGTGGGGTTCGTGATTCCTACGTCTTATGTAAATCTATTTTATTGGGTCACACTATGAGAGTATTGACATGGAATATTAAGGAGCTGCGTTCGCCCCACAAAAGAACGATGGTGCTCAGACACCTCAAGAAACTAAAGCCGGATATAGCTATGCTGCAGGAATCCCATCTCACAGAGAAGGACTTTTGCCGCCTAAAAAAGATGTGGGTCGGGGAAGTGAGAGGCTCCGCAGCAGTTCAGGGAATGGCGGGAGTGGTGTTACTCTTTCATAAAAGTACTCCCTGTAATATCATTAAGCAAGACACAGACGAGGAGGGAAGGGTGCTAAGAGTCCACCTAGAGACCCCGGTGGGTAAGATTAGTCTGATCAATGTCTATGCCCCCAACACCCAGGGTAGAAAGTTCTTCACAAGACTTCAAAACCTTGCTCTGGAGGATAGTGGACGTGCTCTACTGCTGGGCGAGGATTTTAATTGCTTAATGAATGAAGCGGAGGACAGAAAGAGAACAGGGAAAGTTAAGGGATCCAATCTCTCTAAACACAGCCTGATAGGGAACCTCTGCAAATCCTTGGGGTTGACAGTTGTGTGGCGTCATCTTAACCCAGAAGAGAAACAGTACACCCATTATTCTCACGTTCACCTGTCGTGGTCTAGAATAGATTACCTTTTGGCCAACTCTTCCTTAATGAGCAGAGTGGAGTCAGCCACCATCAGAGACCTGGTGATTTTTGACCATGCACTGGTGATGGTTTCTCTACGTGATTTCCACCCAAAGAGAACAGATATTTTGTGGCGATTCCCAAGCTCCCTTCAGTCTAATGACCACTTCAGGGAACTGTTACAGAGGTGGTGGAAAGAATATGCACAAGACAATTCATCTCACATCACTAAGCCAGGGCTATTTTGGGAAACAGGGAAAGCCGTCCTCAGAGGTCGGATTATGTCTTACGTGACAGCCAAGAAAAAAGCGCTAGGGGCCAAATATGATAAAGCAATGGAATCGCTCAGACTTGCTTATACAAGGTTTCTTCGCCACCCATCAGAGGAAAATAAGAAAGAGTGGGTCTCGGCTAGGGAGGGCTTCGAACTGTAGCAGAAGAGGGTGGAACTCTTTTATGGCGACCGTCTGAGAGCTTCACTGTTCCGATTCGGCAATAAGTCGGGGAGATTACTGGCCAATTTGGTGCGGAATAATGGGGGGGGCAGCGGGGATACTGAACCTAAAAGATGAAGGGGATAATGTGGAAAAAGACCCGAAAAAGATTAATGAGATTATGGCCCGCTATTATACAAGACTTTATTCCCTATGATATTGCCAAAGGCAAGGAATTCCTTAGTAGTATCAAGTTAAATAAGTTAACAGAGGAAGATAGAGAGCGGTTAAATGCTGACATTACAGCGGAGGAAATTGAGGAGGTTATCAAAAATATTCCGACGGCCAAAGCCCCAGGCCCAGATGGCCTATCAGGGGACTTTTATAAAATCCTAGTGAAAGATCTGTCGCCCATACTGGCTACAGTTTCCCAAAAAATCTTTCAAAAGCAATCTATGATCCCCTCAGGTGACACAGCATACATTAAAGTCATTTATAAAAAAGGGAAAGACCCCCGGTGACCTGAATATTATCGCCCGATCTCCTTGATCAACCAAGACGTCACGATAATATCAAAAGTTATAGCGAATAGATTATCAAGCTTAATGCCCCAATTTATAGGACCACATCAAATGGGGTTTGTAAAGGGATGATCTGGGGTTAAGAATGTAAGGGCAGTCTTGACGGTTCAGGACACTATAGAACGAGACTCTAAGAGGGTGGGATCCCCGGCTTTACTGGGAATTGATGCGGAGAAAGCCTTCGATAATGTCACCTGGGAATGGCTAAATATAGTACTAGACAGGATGGGCTTCACAGGGAATTTTAGGAACTACCTCATAGCGATGTATAAATACCCTCAAGCCAAAGTTCACACTCCGGGGTTAATCTCCCCGTCAATCTATCTACAACAAGGGACGTGGCAGGGATGTCCTCTCTCACCTATGTTGTTCAATATTGCCCTGGAGCCGCTAGCTATCCACTTAATTAAGAGCGCGGCATTTGAAGGAATAACGGTGGGAAAAAAGGAAGTAAAAGTCACTTGCTTCGCAGATGATATGCTCCTTTTCAGGGGCAATCCTGGACAACATCTAGACAGAGTGTTGAGAGAGTTGGAAAAATTTGGGGAGTTCTCAGGATTCAAGAGAAATGTCAACTGCTGCCATTAGGGTCAGGGGAGAAGCTGCGGAGAAAGACACTGGGGATAGAGGTGGTGGACTCCATGACTTATCTAGGGATAAAACTGGGTTCGAAAGGGGCTCTGACTTATCAGCTGAATTTTCCCCCGTTGTTGGCCAAAATTGTTGGGGAACTGGACAGATGAAAAGATCTTCCACTATCTATAATGGGTAGAGTTCAGTTGATTAAGATGGTGAGCTTCGCGAGGTTGCTTTACCCTCTCCAGAATCTGCCCTTGTTGCTCAGACACACGGATATTAACATGCTACGCAGGGCATTTATGAAGTTCATCTGGAGGGGCAAATGCACTCGTATAAGCTATCACAAACTGACGGTGGGAAGGATTCGGGGGGGGGGGGGCACAGTTGCCGAATATTAGGTTATATAATTTGGCGGCTATGTGGCGACATGTTAGAGACTGGCTGATGGATACATGTTATTTTTCCAACACTGACTTGGAAGCTCAACTGGCAAGCCCCGACAACCTAGTGGCGTTGCTTCATTCGCCAGTGAAATGACACCCTAGGGATGTCAGGCAGAGTGTGATTCTGAGAGATACTCTGGCTACATGGCGCAATGTTCGGAAACGGTTCAAGAGACCAATGTACATTTCAGGGTTTTTCCCACTATGAGAGGTGCCCTCTTTTCGCCCAGGGAGAGAAAATAAACTGTTCCATAAATGGAGACAAAAGGGGATTAGGACGATGGGAGACATTCTTTCAAGCCCTAGTGGCTCTCTACTTAGCTGGCAGGAACTGGAAGATAAATTCCATTTGGGAGTAAATCACATATTCCAATACAGACAAATCGAAAGTTTTTGTAGATATAGTGTAACTATTTTGCAATCTCTAGGGGACACAATGGAGTTCCTGGATCTCTGTAAGATGGAAGAAAGCAGGGGCTCACTGTCGGAAATTTATTCTAATCTGCGTAATAAGGAAACAGAGGCATTGACAGACAACATGTTCAAAGGTTGGGAGCGACACATAAATATAATAATAATAATATAGATTTATTAGACAAAATAATTAAGGGCATAGAATTGGTCCGCAAGGCGGTGGTCAGCGAACAATGGAGAGAGACCTTGTTTAGGTTTGCGCATAGAGCAATATATGCCTTTAATGTCACACGGGGGGGATAGTCCTCGGAATTCTTCCATGCTTGTCCAAAATGCGGCCTGAAAGTTGCCAACCTTTATCACTGTATGTGGTCCTGCCCTGATATCACTAATTTTTGGGTGCAAGTCCAAACCTTCATTGAGGAGACCTGGAACTGCCATATACAGTATCTCTTGACCCACAGGGTTGTCTGTTTCACTTTGTAACTAAGCAAGACCCTAATGAAGGGCAAAAAAGTAGTCTGGTTTCCTGCAAGGGGGTCCATGTGACATTGTTGGCGGCAAAACGATGTATTTTAAGGCACTGGCTTGATACCACAGCTCCAATTCTTACAGAAGTAGTAGAACTGATTAAACAGGTTTTATACTTGGAAAAATTGGAGGCTGAAAGGAACAAAGATGCGGATTCCAAAGGTTTCCTGAACAAATGGACGCTATGCATGTCCAAAAACTACACAAAGATGGAAATAGGGTCTCTCCTAGAGCCGTTTAAATACACAGAACATTATTTATTAGAACAGTTAAAAGGTAGCTTTGGGGAACTAGATAAAGGAGGCGGGGACCAGGCGGCAGCAGTGCTGTAGGGATTTTTGGTTAACAGTGTTGGGTTTTGGGGATTGGGTGGGGGACCCAGGGAGGGTGGGGGGTATTAATAAAAGTTGAGGGATGGTTTCTTCTGGATTAATATTTTTTTTACATCTTTTGACTTTGTGGTTACGCTCTATGCAAGATTGTATATTTCCTTTTGTGCTAACCTTGTTGAACCTTATTAAGATATACTCTATGTAATGTAATGCTACCCTGTTGGATTATGTACAATTACCCTCAGCAATAAAATTTGTTTAAAAAAAACAAAAAAAAAACAAATTCCAAATAAACAATAGGTTGTCTTCAGCTGTTATAAATACTTTTGAAACAAAAATAACCCTTTGTTCGGGCAAAATGTAAAAGAAATCGGTTTGTTTCCCCAAACATATGCTTTTAGGCTCACAGGGTTTCCCCATGTCCCCTTTTCCCAGTCAAGGAAACAACAGAAGCACCAGCCCCAAACTTCAATTTTAAATCAAACCTACACAAGTACTAAAACTTCGGCTTTTATAGGCCAGGGAAATTGGGAGGAAAAGAGGAAAACAGTACCCCACCAACTCGAACTGCCCCTTAAAAACCCGGCCCGAACAAACTTTTGAAAGCACATTTAATTTTAAATTTTCAAAACCAATAACTAACAAATGACCCAAATGTTTTCCTGCTTCTTCCCCAAAGGCCCTGGATTTTGTGATGTATCGGCCATAAATTACGCCCCCTTTTCCCTTTCCAAATATTTACTATCTTTATTTTGTATGTAATATAAAAAGTATTTGATACGGTGATTTTTTAAATTTTCTTAACACAAAGAATGGAGGGTTTTGCATTTTTTTTCTTTTGGTACACTTCAACATATTAAAAATTTTAAATATATAATTTTTTTAAATTTTTTATAAATATATATTTTATTTTTAAATATATAATATATATATATATTTTTTTAAATTTTTTAAAAATATAATTTATAAAAATTTTAAAAAATTATTGTTTTTATAAATAAATAAAAATTTTTTTTAAAAAAATTTTTATAATATTTAAATTTAACACCCCAAAATTGCATTAGTGGGAAATATAGGGGTTAAAGTATTCAGCCCTTTTTAATTTTTTTCACTTTTTTCATTGTAGCATTGGTGATAAAAAAAGTTCTTTTTTTCGCTCATTAATGTACACCGAGAGAAAAAAAAGAACCCAAGACCTGTGGTGAGCCCCAAAGGGGCATGGGGGAATGGGAAAAATTTTCCACAAAGTCAAATCCTGCCCTCCACCTCGGGGTTTTTGACAGAGGTGCAGTGGAAGCCTTCCTCGTGTAAGAATATAAACGTGTATACAGTTTCAAAAACACATGAAACCCCCAACCTATGAAAAATAAGATTATTGGTCTGTGAATGAGTTTAAACTTTTTGGGTGTAATTCAAACAATTGTGGAGAAAATAGGCATGTCATCCTCCCCAAATACAAACCCAAACAGTGAAAATTTTGGGGTGGCAGATCATGCTAGGGGGGGTTTTTTTTCAGCTCAGGGCAGAAATGGTTGCAATTGAAGGAAAGTGAATCGGTAAATTTCGAGTACCCTGTGAAAACCTCCCCCCAAGTGTTGGGGCCCTCAGCTAACAAAGGTTTTTTCAACAAACAAACCCCTAAGACCAGCTAAAATAAAAAGCGTGGTTTTCAGAACAACTCTGTGACCATTCGGGCCGGGCCCCCAGCCAGAGCCGGTTTTAAACCCCCAATTGAGCCTTCGGAAGACTTGAAAGGGCTGTCCCCCAAATGTTCACCACCAACCAAAGGGGGAATGAGAGGATCGGAAAGGGAAGAATGGAGAGGACCCCCAAACCCGGGTGTAAAAAAATTTGTTGCTCTTTCCCCAAGAGGACTCATATGTAGTACTCAAAAGGGGGCATTTTACCAAACTGAAAAAAAGGTTAAACTTAAGACCATTGATATTTCAGTTTTTTTTTGTAAAAAAAATTACAAAAAGATTAAATTTTTGTTTTTTTTTTTCAAGATGGTGGGGGGGCAAAGGGAATTTAAGAGCAAAATTTTCTTTTTTTATCTTGCCAATTGGGTCAGTGAAAAAAAAAAGTGAAAAATTTTAAAAGGCCAAGAAAAAAATTTTACCCCGCACCCGGTGGGGAAGACTAATCGCAAAGGGAAGATCTTTGGGGTGGAAATTAAATTTTGGGGGGGAATAAATTGAAAAATGGAAGACCAAGCCCCGATAAACTCCCCCGTTGGGGTCCCCCAAAATCCCCCCCATGGGTCAAAATAACACAAGAACGGAAAAAAATTCCCCCGAATCACAAGGGGGGGCCTAGTTTAAAGGCCCGAAACTTGGACCCAAGTAACAAAGGTATTTCAATAAACACATGCTGCCGGGGGTCAGATCCTGCAGTGCCCGTTCCCCCCTTCTTAAACCATACATTTCCGGGCCCAATGAAGTTTGAGAGGCATTTGGTGACCAAGAGTTGGGAGTGTCTATGTCAGTGAAACCCAAAAATGAATGTTTGGTAAAACACAAATCATTGTGTTTGGGGGAGGAGGAGCTGTTCATCCAAAAAACCCAACCTACTTTTAAACATGGTGGGGGCAAACCATGTTTGGGGTGTTTCTTGCAAAAGGGGAAGGCATGATAAAGTACTGAAAAAGAAAGCCCGTATTGTAGATTTTTTAAGCAAAACCTTTTTTCCCTCAGCAAGGACTTTGAAATGAAACTGTGGGGCTTTCCAAAGACAAAGATCCAAACATAAAGGGGAACGAATGTGGGTTTTGTAAGAACTTCAAGGGCCCCAGTGGTGCCAGGTCCAACTCAACCCCCTAAAAAAACCTTTTTGGGGATTGAAATCCGTGTTGCCACGCGCCCCCCAAAACATCATGTTAGAGGGTCTGCATTGAGGAAAGGCCCCATACAAACAGTGTGTCCAACCCCTTTTGAAAATTACAGAAAACATTTGCCTTGATCTTAACCCAAGGATATTAACAAAGTATTTAGATGAAATTTTGTTATTGACCCAAAAACTTTTTTTCCCCATTTTAATTTTAATTTTTTTTTTTTTTTTTGTGGGGGATTAATTTTATTGGGAAAAGGGTGGTGTGTTTGTGTGTTTTTTTTTTTTACCTTTTCCCATACGGGACTTGACTCAGGGATAGCTTGATTACTGGTACAATACATATCAGTGCATAACTGTACTGCTATGTAACGTATAACTGTCAATCACCATGTCAGACATGGTGATATCACAAAGGTTTTTTTTAGAATTCGGGGTTGTTATGGAAAACCTCAGAACCCCGCAATCGTGCAGCAGGGTGCTGTTGAAGAAAGAGGAAGCTCCCACCCTCTGTCTCTCCCTTAGATGTACAACCGCAATTGACCATGGCATCTGAGGGATTTATCAACCACAACAGGAGTAAACTGCAGTCCTGTCCAGTGGCACAGGACTCCAGCTGTAGCGTAATGCTGGCTCCCTTCATCCATCGTGTGAGCTTTGCTTTTCAGCCCACACGATCACCTTGCCATAAATATATGGTAATTTGTGGGAACCCATTCTAGAATATGACGTAAACTTACTTCAAATATCAGGAAAGGGTTAATATATGTAAATAACTCCTGCTCACCTTGAGGAGTTGTGCTTGAGCAAGGCAAATTTTTTGTATAGGCATATTGCATAAACAGTCTCAAAGCCAATAACCTCTGCACTTGTATAGTGAAATCCAGGCAGGCAGTATAATCCAGGAAACAGCTATACTGCAGAACAATAGCAAAAGGTGCAGAGATAAAAATTATAAAAAAACAGGTTGTTAATAAAGAAAACTAAATACAACATTTAAAAGAAATCTTACAACCCGTTGCATACACATACCTTGACCTATTATTTTGATGTTTTTACACAAATAAAAATAAAAATCCGAGTTTTATTAATTTTGAAGCCTGCGGTAATTGCCATCACTCTGCAGCATCGCGGTTGTTTCCTAACGCAACAGTGAAGTGTAGTCCCTGAAGAATCATGTGCATGTACAACATTGCTACTGCATAGGCACAGAAGCTGTGCCTGTGCAATCACCGTGGAAGTCCAGCTGTCACTGGCAGCTGAGCACCTGCTGCAAAAAATAACTGTAGAGAACTCTAGTTCCATTTGCTTTTCCAATCATAAATTTGCACCAATAATTACATTGTGATATCTCCTAGTAGAAAATAAATAATTTTTTTTCTATAACTTTATTTTTATAAAAGTGTTGAAATTTAAAAAATCTTCAAAAAATATAAATCATTTATATGTACTGTAAAATGGATTTGTTACAAAATATTTTCCATCTATGAAAATGAACTAAAAAATTTACTAGTCTTGGAATCAAGTAATATGAAATAGTTTTTTTTTAACCCCTTAGCAGTTTTGACCCTTTGTCTGACACTTTATGTGGGAATAACTTTACTTATCCATGTCATTCAGAGAATGTTTTCTTGTAACACATTGTGTTTTTAGTTAGTAAGACATTTTGGTCTGTACAATCCTTGTTTATTTTAAAAAAAAATATCAAAACATCGTACAAATGTTGAAAAATTTGCCATTTTAAAAGTTCAAAAATTTCTGCGTGTAAGACAGGTAGTTATTCCATACAAAATAGTTTATAATTGGTCTCTACCATATGTCTACTGAAGGTTGGCATCATTTTTTAAATATCCTTTTACGAAATTAGGAGGCTTAGAAATTTTGTAGTAATTTTTCACATTTTCAAAAAAATTTGTAACATAGATTTTTTTAGGGACCATTTCAATTCTGACGGCTTTGAGCCTGTATGTTAGATACCCCAATATATTACTCCATCTCAGAAACTACACCCCTTAAAGTATTCAAAACAGAGTTTATGAAGTTTATTAACACATTAGGTATTCCACAGAAATTAAAGCAAATTGGAAGTAAAATTTCAATATTTCACTTTTTGCAGAGTTTAATTTTTTTTTCATTATTCTCTGGAACACAGTAAAGGATAATAGGGAAATGCAACTGAATATTGATTCCCCCAATTTTGTCATTTTCAGAGATTTCCCATATGTGGCACTAGTGTGCTATCTGGCTCAACCACAAGCCTCAGAATAGGACTACTGGACTCATTATTGGGGTCTCATTTTCATTATGATTTTCTTTAGGCTGCATTATAGGTTTTCGGGCACCCTAAGATGTTAAAACTTAATAAGTACACCTAAAAAGACCACACATTAGAAACAACCCCCATTAAGGAATATATCCAGTGGTGAAGGTCTTACACAAATTTTAGCGTTAGGCTGTGAAGATGAAAACTTTTTTTTTTTCAACAATCTGCAATTTTAGCTAAAAATGTTTCATTTTTATAAGGACTCCTAGAAAAACTTCCCCCAAAATTTGTTACACAATTTCTTCCAAGTTCAGTAATATCCAAAATCTGGCATCCACCAAAATCTGCTTTCCAAAAGCCAAATAGCGCTCCCTTCCTTGTACGCCCTGCCATGTGCCCAAATAGCAGTTTACACCCACATATACGTGGGTGTAAACTGCTGTTTGGGCACATGGCAGAGCGTACAAGGGAGGGAGCGCTATTTGGCTTTTGGAAAGTAGATTTTGGTGGATGCCATGTTGCATTAGCAAAGCCCAAAAGAACCAGAACAGGTGAAACCTTCCAGAAGTCACCAAATTTTGGATTCAACATCCCTCCTGGATCTCAACTATGTGAATTGTGCAATTTAGGCACACAGGTGTCCCACATAAAAAAGTGTTTTATTGTGTAAAACAATATTTATGCATCGTTATCTTCTGATAGCCATAACTTTTTTTACTTTTACATAAACAGAACTGTGTAAGGGCTTTTCTTTTTACGTGATAAACAAGTTACAATTGGCATGACTTTGGCATTAATAAAACTTTTTGATTGCTTTTTATTCCATTTTATTGCTGCGGAATGAATAAAAATTGCAATTTTGTGACTGTTTTTCTTTTTTTTGGGGGGGTTATGGCGTTCATCGTCCGGGTTAAAAAAACATGACAGGTTAAAAGGGAAAGGTCTTTCAAAATGCTTTATTTTATTTGTGATCTTTTTTGGGCAATTAGCATTTTTTGTGAATAAGAACCAATTTTTTATATTTTTTGGTTTTTCATTTTTTCAAAATTTTTCCCATATGCCTTTGATGTTTACTTAGTTGATAGTGTGCGCTGGCATTGGAATAATGTATGTTATTTTTCGCCAGTGTGCACCTATACTTATTTTTTTCAAAAAATGTTTTTGGATGTGCATAGCCAAACTGTGTTTTTTTTAGTCTGTATGAGGAGTGGCTGCCTCATTGCTTTTTTGCACCCCCCCCCATCTCCATAGTTTTAAATCAGTGCGGATATTCATAGCTAGTCCTTTTCACTCCCTAAGGTGTTTGGAGTCTGAACAGGGTCCAAGAGAGGTAACGTTTTAGTGTTTTGGTACACCTGTGCTGGGGCCCCTTGACGCAATTGGGAGGTGAGCCCTTAAACACTTTTGATCAAATTGTGAACTAAGAACCCCAAAATTTTTATATATCCTTACATAAAGCATTTTTCAAAAATTCCTATATGCCTTTGATGTTTACTTAGTTGATAGTGTGCTGCTGGCATTTGGAATAGATGTATGTTATTTGCTCGCCAGTGTACACCTATACTTATTTTTTTCAAAAGATGTTTTTGAATGTGCATAGCCAAACTGTGTTTTTTTAGTCGGTATGAGGTGTGGCTGCCTCATTGGCTTTTTGCAACCCCCCTCCCTCTCCAAAAGGTTTTAAATCAGTGCAGGATATTCAGTAGCTAGTCCTTTTCACTCCCTAAGGTGTTGGAGTCTCAACAGGCTCCAAGAGAGGTAACGTTTTAGTGTTAGAACTCACCTGTGCTGAGGTCCCCTTGACGCAATTGGGAGTTGAGCTTAAACACTTTTGATCAAAATTGTGGACTAAGAACCCCAAATGTTTTTGGATGTGCATAGCCAAACTGTGTTTTTTTTTCTCAGACTTTGACGACATAAAAGTGCAGTTTTTTCTAAACATATTTCTATTGTGTAAAAGTAATAAAACATTAAAAAATTAAAGCTATATAAGATTTGTATAATTGTACCGACCCGCATCGTAAAGTTATCATGTCATTTATACCCCTAGATGAGATCCATGAATCCAAAATGGGTAACTTCTGGAAGGTTTCACCTGTTCTGCTACTTTGCAAATGTGACATGGCACCCACCAAAAGAGTTAAAACCAAAAGCGTCCCCCTGAAACCTGCCATGCGAACAAAAAAGAAGTTTACACCCACATACTCTGAGGCTTGTGGTTGAGCCAAATAGTGCACTAGGGCCACATGTGGGATCAATCTAAAAACTGTAGAAATGGGGGAATCGATATTAAGTTGCATTTCCATGGTCACATACCGGTTTCAGGAAATAATGGTAAAAATGAAATCTAAAAAAAAAGGGTGAAATTTCCCCCCCCTTTTTGTTTTAATTTCTGTGAAACACCTAATGGGTTAAGAAATGCCCAAAAATGTTTTTTTGAATCTTTAAGGGGTGTAGTTCTTTATGGAGTTTTTATGGAGGTAGTAAAATACATCCCCCTTTAAAAAACCACATCAAAAATGGACAGGCCCCTTTAAAAAAATCAATGTTGCAATTTTCTTTAAAATTTAAAATTTTTACTCTAAGTGCCACATGTATGAAAACTGTCTAGGTCTAAAACCCACTTTATTGCTATGGGCAACTAAGTGAGTTTTCTTATTATTATTTATTTTTGAGCGCCCTTGGTTCCAGAGCGCTGTACATTCAGGTTTCATACATAACATAGGTCAAACAAGTAAAAAAAAGGTGACAAAAAAAACTAAAAACGGTACAAAAGGGGAAAGAGGTCCTGCCCTGGGGGGGCTTACACTCTAAAAGGATTGGAAAGAGACAGAAGGTGAGGGGCAGATGGTTGGGGAAAATAGTGTAGTGACAGCGGGTTATTGTGGGTTATGGCAACCCTGAAGGAGGGGTTTTCAGTTGCTTTTGAGGCTGGTGAGAGTGGGGGAGGTCTAGGTGTTGGGGCAGTGAGTTCCAAATTTTGGGGGAAGCACAGGAGAAGTCTTGGGGGCGGTTATGTGAGGAGTTGACAAGGGGGAGAGCAAGAAAAGGCCTGTGAGGAGCGGAGATTGCATGGGGGGATATCTGGAGAAAAAAGGCAGAGATGTATGGGGGGGAAAGGGTTTGGAGAACCTTGTAGGGCAAGGGTTTTAACTTGAAAATGGGTTCGCTGGGGAATGGGAAGCCGTGAAGGGATGGCAGAGGGGAGAGGCAGAGGATATCGGGAGAGAGGGGGAATCAGCGGGGGCAAGTTAAGAAAAAGGATTGGGGGAGCAGGGTGCTAGCGGGAGGCCACAGGAATGATGTTGCAAAAGTTAGGGGGAGTGACGAGGGTGGCCAGCATTTTTGGCTTTCGAAGTTAAGGAAAAGAGCGGATACGGGGGAAAATTTTTTTAGGGGGAGGCGGCAGGCAGAGGGAGGGTTTGGATGTGCGGGTTTTAAAAGGGCAGTTGGGCAAGGGGTTTTCACAGGAAAGGGACTTTTGGAGTGGTGAGAGATGTAGCCATTGACTGTATGAGAGATAGGGGGAGGGTGGGGTGGGCGGTGGAAAGATATGAATTCAGTTTTCTCCAGTTTAGCTTCAGGAGAGTGAGGAGAAGAAGGAGGGGTTGGACGAAAGACGTTAGGGATCCGGAGAGTAGAGAGGTAATATTTGGGCCCGGGGAGTAGAATTGGGTATACAGCATACAGATGGTATTGAAAGCCCTGCGATGTATTTGTTGATCCGACCAAGGGTAGATAGAAAAAATAGTGGGCCCCGGACGGACCCCCGGGGGGCACCAACGGAAACGGCAAGAGGAGGAGGTGGTGCGTGGTGAGAACGTGGGAAAGTCCCCGATTTTTGGGAGGAGGAATCCCAGGAAAGGGCCAAATCCCTAGCCAAGGGGGGAGGGATTTTAAAGAGGAGTGAGTTGTTGACAGTGTCAAAAGGGGGAGGATAGGTTAGGAGGAAAAGAAAGTAAGGCGTGAGGGTTTGGCGTTGCTAGGTCATTAGTGACTTTGGGTTTGGGGGGTTTTGTGATGGGGGGCTCGGGGGTCAGATTCAGTGGGGCGACAGAGTTGGTGGGGAGAAAAGGAAAGTTGAATATAGCGTGCTGTTGGGTTTTAGAGGGGAAGGAAGCAGTAGAGGGGGGATAGTTGGACAGACAAAGGGTAAAGGGGTGGTTTCTTAAGGTGGGGGGTGATGGCCCATGTTTAAAGGGGAAGGAAAGAGGCAGGGTTAATGATAGGTTTAAAGGGTGGGCGAGGGGTGGGATATAACAGCACTAAGGTCAGGGATGGGGTGAGATGGCAGGGTCAAAATTACAGGGAGTGAGGTTGGATTTGGGCAGTAGGTGGAGAGTTTCATGAGGAGTAGAAAAGGAAGTTAGGGGGGGAAAAGGATGACAGGTGAGAGGGGGGGATGTGGGGGCACTGCAGGAAAGAGATGACGGAGGGACTGCAGGGGGAAGCTTTGTCTGATGAATTGATTTATTTGAAAGTGGTGGCGAAAAATATTGCGAGAGGAGAGATGGGGGAGGGGGGTGGGGGATGGAGGAAGCGTTGAAAGGGTTTTTTAAAAGTTGTCTGGGGTTTTGGAAGGAGGTATAAAAAGGGGGGGTGAAGTAATCCTGTTTGGGGGATGCAAGGGGGATTTAAATGTATGCTGATTGTTTGAAAAGGTGAAGTCAGCAGTGGACCCGGGTTTTTTTCCCGTGGGTTCAGCAACTTGGAACTCGCCTCACTGTTTTGGGGGAGTCTGTGTGCCAGGTTGTCGTTGATTTTTTGTTCTGTTGTGTATGAGAGGGGCGACCACGTCAAGAGTGGAAGTGATTGTGTTGTTGTAAAAATGGTGGGTGCCTCTGGGCAGCAAATGAGAAGATGGAGAGAGGGGGGAAAGAGATTTAGGGAGAGTGCGGGGTTAAGGCGTTTTAGGTTTACGGGGGGGGAATAATTTGGGGGAGGAGGGGGGAGGTGGGGTGGAATTGGTGGGAAGGTGAGCAATTGTGGTCAGAATGGGAAAAGGGGGAAATTGAGGTGTTAAAAGAGGACAGAGGGAGGTGAAGATGAGGGGCCAGTGTGTGTCCATCTTTTTGAGTGGCTCCCGAGGTCCATTTGGGGGAGGCCGGGGGGAAGGGAGGAAAGGGGGAGTAGTGGAGCGGGGGGGTTCGTTGGGATGTTGAAATCTCCCTGGGGAAAAAGTGGGGGTGTCAGTGGAAAGAAAATGAAAGGGGAACCCAATAGTTTTCTACATGTGGCCTACAATTTTTTAAACACCTATGTCATAAAAAAAATAAAAAGACATTTAAAAATGATGCCAACCTTCAGTAGACATATAGTAGATGCTAGTTAGATATTATAAACTATTTTGTGGTGAATAATTATCTGTCTTGCATGCAGAAAATTTTTGAACTTTGATATTTTTCACAAATAAACAAGCAATGTATGGACCAACATTTTTTACTAACTTAAAGCACCATGTGTCACAAGAAAACCGTCTCTGAATCACAGGGATAGGTAAAAGCATTGAAAAGTTATTCTCACATAAAGGAACACATTTCAGATTTTAAAAATTGGGCTTTGTCAGAAAGACCAAAACTAGCTTGTTCCTTAAAGGGTTAAAAAACAAACGCATAAAAACATAAGTAATGCAAAAAAGAATTAATAAAAATTATTTTTGAAAAAAAAGTTAAAAATGTGTTTCCATTCCCTTTTAATGATAAGGGGGAAAAAAAAAAAAATTTTATGGCTCTCAAAAGAAAAGGGGAAAAAAACAAAAAATTTTTATTTTGTATTAGTTTCTATTCTGGGCCACTTTTTGGATTGGGAAAAAACTAATAAAAATGCACCCAAAATTTTGCTTGACAAAAAAAAACGGAATTTAAAAAAACAGAAATACTGTATAAGAAAATTTTAGAAAAATTTTAGCCAAAAAAACAAAAATAGAATAACTTAGCCGATATTTTTATAAATTTTTTTTCTTGGGGGGGGTCACTCATGACTTTCTTCCCCTTTAATGCTTCGGGAAAAGGAGTGTAAAAAAAGAATGTTTATTTTTTAAATGCATTTTATAAGGAAGGGTCCACTAGAAATATAGTTTTATTAATTTCCTTAATCTTTTCGTTGGAAGTTATTTCTCAGCCTAATTACTACATAAATAGGACAAAAAGCATAGTCATATAAGCATATGTACAATTTCAGCAACATATTCTTTTTTACCTTTAGACCTGTTTGCTACTAGAAACATTGGACACGGTGGATTAGTGTACTACTACTTTATTTAGATGTTCTTTGGTATCAATGTTTGCCCAAGTAAGAAAACAATTCCACACTTTCCCTTCCGGGGAAAAGTATGGCTAATAATCATTATATTGGGGGATTTGGAACTACTTTTGTACTGGTTCCCTTGTTAATTGCTTCTTTAAGAAAACCAATATGTTTATAATTAGGTTTATTTCAAATTATGGGTGCATTAAAAAAATTTTAAATTTGGGTATAAAATGACAACACCGGGTATAGTTTTTTGGGATTTCTTGTTGTTTTTTAAAAACACAATTTTTCTGTGCAGGGAACCCAAAAAAATCTTTAAACTCCTTTTTGCCCCAGTTCTGCATTCTGTGTGGGGAAATGCAAAGAACACCCCAAATTAAGAAAAATCTTAAATAAAAAGTCAGGGATGCAAATTACATGTATACCCTTTTATGAACATTATTGTAACCCAGCTTGATGTACATCTTTCTGTGAAACATTTTCACTGCACTCTGCATGATATCACGAAGATATTAACTTGCCCATAAGTCATCCCTTGACTAGCAAAATAAAAAAAATGCATTTAACCAAACCACAATATGTAAGTTACATGGCCTGTGGGTTTCCGGGTCCAACCTCAAATTGTCAATAAGGCTGTGTTGGGGTTTTTATTTAAATAAAGTGTTTTTTTTTGGGCGTGTGTTTCTTTTCCACTTAATGAATGTTAGAATGAGGTGTGTAATGTGCGAAGTAGAGTTTATCACTTTGTTTCTTTAAATAAACGGAATGATTTAGATTTTTCTTATTTATTTTCAAAACTTTTGCAAAGGCCTTTCCCAAATATTTTAATGTTTTCGGGCCCCAACCCCAAAGCAAATTTTGTCTTTGAAACCCCTGTGGGATGGGAGTCTCCCTCTCCATCCACAATGATCCTTTCTTTGTTGTACTGTATTGCTCACATTCCAGTTACACCTTTTCCCGGTTTCTTTGCAGTATTTTTTTACCGGGGCTTCTCACTATCAGTATTTCTTGGACTTTGGGTCTTACTGTACTCTCTCCCTTTGACACATCTGGTCTCTGCTGCATCTATGTGCCACTAACTGACTTTCTGTGGCTCCCTGGGATCTTGTCATTACTGCTTTCCCTCTCAGTGTACCTGTGTTATCTACTGACTGGTGGGTGAACTGCAGGTCCCCACTCTATATCTGTTTGACAGACACCTCTATTACTAGTGCTGGGGCTTGGGATCAGCTTTGGGTGACAAAAAAGCTTTTTTGGTGCCCCAAACCCCCTGCACTAGTAAAAGGAGATTGAGATATTTTTTACGAAAACATTCGAAAATGGTAAAAAAAAATAGATTGAAGCAACACAAAAACACTTTAATTAAACACTCCCTGATAACATTCCTCCTCGACTATTTAATTAAACAAATAGATCCAATATGGGTCTGACGTAGTCCAATGTAGTCCGAAGGGGAAACATGTAAAATACAAAGACATTAATCAGCATTTGGATGACAGCTATACTGAATGAATACTGAAATAAGCCCCCTTAAAAAAGGTAGACCCCCCCTTTTTTTTAATTACCCCAAATTAGTTAGCCAAACCCATGCTATTAGATGTGTACGGCCCCTCCCCACTCGGTGTCTAGGGGGTGGCCACCCCCTTATGTGTAAGATTGATGGTGGGTCAAAATGGGTAAAAGGCCCCCGTTAGCAAGCCCCAGATATGTACATAGAAAAGACACCAGGTAGGTTGCCAAGGCCCCAGGTATGTAGGTAGGCAAGGTCCCAGGTTGGTAGGCAGGCAGACAGCAAAGCCCCAGGTAGGTAGACAAGGCCCCCGGAAAGGAAAAAAAGTTGTCATACAGACCAAGGTTGGGGAGGGGGGTTTTGGTATGTGGGTAGGTAGATAGGTAAACAGACAAGGCCTCAGGAAAGTAGGTAGGCCCTAGGTAGGTAGGTAGATCCTTGTTAGATAGCTTGGTAAGCCCTAAGTAGGTTGATAGGTAGGCCCCAGGCAAATTTAAATAGGTAGGCTCGGTGGAAAAATTACCCTAAGTACATAGGTAAGCCCCAGGTAGGTAAGTGGGTAAGCCCCAGGTAAGTTGATATGCTCCTGGTAGGTTGGTAGGCCATAGGAATGGAGTTCGGTAGTTCTCAGGAAAGTAGGTCAGTTACCCTCCAGATAGTTAGAGAGTTAGGTAGGCCCCATGTAGGTAGGTAGGCAAGCCCCAGTTAGGTACAGTATCTTACAATAGTGAGAAAACCCCTCACATTTTTGTAAATATTGTAATTATCTTTTAGGGACAACATAAAGACATTACCTTTAATACAATGGAAGGTGTCCCGTGTACGCTTGTATAAAAGGGTTTAAAATTTGGGGGCCTAAAATAATCTTTACTTTATTTTGCTAGGCAAACTTAAACCATTTTCCAATCTTAAAACACTAAATCATAACTTTGATTATGATAACAGTTAATCTCGATGCACACTATTTAAAAACCTGATTTCTAACCTCCATTTTTCCCTTTCTCTTTTGAAGGAATAAATCCTTTTTTATTATCAAGTCTGGTGGAAAAAACCCCTATTAACCGGGGAACCCTTTTTATTAAAAAAAAAAAAAAAACCAAAAACTACTTCAAAATATATCAGGGGCAAAAAAAAAGGTTTCTTTAACCCTTCCGGGTAAACATAGAAAAAATTTAGGAAATCAAAATTAAAAGTTATTTACCCCTTTTTTTTA
>JAODAL010025691.1:0-58134 GCA_025379985.1 Phyllomedusa bahiana | reverse complement strand
TTTAGGTTCCCAGTCTTACAATCCCCATCCCAGTCTCTTCAGGGAACCAATAAAGTGATGTATATAATCAACACAGAGATTGCATATAATGCAGGTCATAGAGCGTATGGCTCAAAAAGACACGGGCACACCATAGCCCTTCCGTGTGTCTTTTTGAGCCATACGCTCTATGACCTGCATTATATGCAATCTCTGTGTTTTTTATATACATCACTTTTTTGGGTTTCCCCTGAAAAAGACTGTGGTGGGTCGAAACATGTTGGGACATTGTATGATTACCACTAAGGGTAAATTTGAGTCTATAAGGGTAAGCCTCTGTACTCGGTGAGGGGTCCCTTGTCGGGCGAGTGCTCTAACAATCTACCCCTGGTGTGGAGACCCCCAGTGACTCTTCAGAGTTAGTATTTTATTAATGCGCCATTTTTTCATTGGCACTTATGTGTGTTTTTGATTTATGTATTTAATGCTCAGCCCGCATATTATTTTAAATTGTGAAAGTAAAAGTTAAATTTTATATTGCACACAATTATCATACGCACTCCATTTTTTGGTTTTCCTGTTCATGTGCGATGGAGTAATTACCTAATGTTCAACAAATCATTAGGGATAAGTTTCTTTTTTCTATACAATCCCCATCCCCCTCCTTATGCACACAGGGGAGGTGGAGGCATGTGAGGTCACCACCAGACCAGCCCACATTTACAGCAAGACGTATTTCATGCTCTTTGTACAAGAGACAAACACTTTTTTTCTTGGATGTGCTCCCTCTGGTGGCTAAGAGTGGGAAATATTGAAAATGATTATGCATTTTTTAATGTTTACCACAAATTGAATGAAAAAAAAAATACTCAAAATTTAGACAAAAATGAACACACTATTTCATCAATAAAAAAAAAAATGACAGATTGATGACAGATTCCCTTTAACCTGGTTGGCTGTTCTAACTGTTATGTGCCTAGGTTTGGCGTCAAAGAATCATGAATGTGGTGCAACCAGCCCCCAGAATGCCCCAAATCTTTGGCGCATTACAAAGGCACTTATCACGCCAAAGTCTGGAGTGAGCCTGTTCATTCTTTTTGGCTCAAAGTGCTCCAGAAAATTGGCACAGCCCAATTTATAAATGTCACCCTAGATGTCTAAAAAAGTACAACAATAGGTTCTTTAAGGTGCCTGTATACAGTGGGTTTCAAAAGTACTTTTACCCCTGTTCCTCATTTTTAAACATTACAGCAACCAATGTAAGTATACTTTATTTATGTTTTATTTGACAGACACAAAGTAACAACAAAATATTTGCTTTCCAAACTTTTGCAAAATAAAAAACTTAAGGGTGGGATGTATATGTATTCAGCCCCCTATACCCTGATACCCTTAAATAAAATCCAGTAAGACCAATTACCTTTAGAAATCACTTAATTGGTCAAGAGAGTACATCTGTAGGTAATTTATTCTCAGTGTAACTACATCTGTATTGTAAAGGCCTCATTTTTGTTAGAAACCCATTAGTTAACAAACAGCATCATGAAAACCAAAGAACACACCAGGTAGCTGAGATAAAATTGTGACAAACTGTATTGCAAAGTAAGGTTTTAAAAAAAAAAAATTAACCCAAGTTCTGAACACCTCATGGAACACTGTTCAATCTATCATCCATACATGAAAGGAATATGGCACACCTACTAACCTACCAGGACATGGTCATTCAACTAAACTGACAGGCCAGATAAAGAGAGCACTAAATAGAGAAGCAGCTCGAGCAGAGAGACACAGCTCGGGTTGGAGAATCTGTCCATAGGACAATTCTTAGTCTTACGCCACAAATCTGGTCTTTATGGGAGTGGCAAGAAGAAAGACACTTTTGAAAGCAAGCTTTAAAAAAAAACCTATTTGCATAAGTTATGTAGGGGACACAGCAAACTTGTAAGAAACTGCTCTGGTCAGATGGACCAAATTTGAACTTTTTGGTCTCAATGCCAAACACTGTGTGTGGAGGAAAGCCAATACTACACATCACCTTAAACACACCACCCAGACCATGAAGCATGGTGGTGTCAGCATCATGCTGTGAGGGTGCTTTAGCAGGGACTAGGAAGCTGGTCAGCGTTGATAAGATGATGGATGGAGCTAAAAACAGGACAATTTTGGAGGAAAACCTGTTAGAGGCTGCAAGAGACTTGAAACTGGGTCTAGAGTTATTTTGCAAAAAGAAGTGGCAAAAATTACAGCCTCTAGATGTACAAAGCTAGTAGACATACCCGAACAAACTTGCAACTGTCATTGCAGCTAAAGGTGGTTCTACAAAATATTGACTGAATACATATGCACACCACACTTTTTTCAGTTTTTTAATTTCCAAAAATTTGAAAAGCATGGCTCATCATTGCCTTAACACTTCACAAACACTTGCTACTTTGTGTGGTTCTATCGCCTAAAATATCATTAAAACACTTTTAAGATTGTGGCTTTGTTGTTTAAAAAATAGTAATGGTTCAAAGGGATAAAAACTTTTCCAACTCCATGCACACTAAATTTTTAACAGTAGTAGTGTAGTGCATCATGGAAATTTTTTATCCCGGCTTTTTAGTTGCTTATCAGTGACCACAAGATTTTGGTGATTTCGGAGGCAGAGGCAGGGCCTTATAGCATACTCTGATCGACAAAATACAGTTTACTACATGAGCCATACAGTGTATTAAATAAGTACTCCAACCACCTTGGGAGAACTAAAAAAAATATTAAAATGTTTAACCCTTTAACATTGGACGTACATTTTTGTCCTAGCGGGAAGTTATTTCCTGCAAATGGCAGTATCGGTACAGCCTGGACATCATGTGGGCTCTCATGCGGGGCCCGCATGAGCGCAGCATGGAACCAGTGGTAGATTACAGCTGGACCCATGCTGCATCATCTGCGGCCAAGTGAGCTCCGACCGAGGGTGATTAACCGCTTAGCTGCAGAAATCTATCGCGATCGCTGCAGTTAAGAGAGAGACTGAAGAAGGGAGCTCCTTCTGTCTCCCCTGCAGCAGCCACCACCCGATTGTCATAGCTGGCTGCTTACCTGACAGCCCAGAAGCATGTGTAAAGCGTCCGGGCTGACTGTGATGTCACCATGCCCCGACAGGGCCCTGTGGGCATGAAAGGGCATAGTTAGTGACAGTTGCCATAGAGAGCAGTACATAGCAGAACTGCTATGTACTGCTTTCTATTGTATCACTGATACAAGTCCCCATGGGAAAAAGTAGAAAAAAGTAAAACACAAACACGAAAAATTAAATAAAAACACACACACCGCCTTTTTCCCCTTTACAAATGCCAATCACCGCATGTGTAATGACCTACCCTATAAATCTGTCATGTTAATTAATCTCCACAGTTAATGCCATAAAAAAATAAAGAATCGTGATTTTTGTTCAACCGCAGTACATAAAATGGAATAAAAAGTTATCAAAAGCTCATAAACACCAGTGTTACCAATTAAAACGTCAGTTTTTTTTATATTTAAACTGGGTATCTCCATAATCATATCGACTCACGGGAATAAAACTAATTTGTCGCGTATATTGCACGGTGAGCCCTGTTAAAAATAAAAAACCACCACCAGGATTGCAGTATTTTCTTCACCATGCCTTCCAAGAAAAGGATGTAAAAATAAAGTTAACGCTAGCAGACTATGAAAACATACAAATGCATTTTTTTTATATACCGTATATACTCGAGTATAAGCCGAGTTTTTCAGCACAAAAAATGTGCTGAAAAATCCCCCCTTGGCGATAGCCCGTGTTCCGATAGGGACGGTTCAGTTATATGCGGCTCCTCAGAGAGCGCATATAATTGAAAGGCGAGTACCGCCGACAGTGTCCAGGCGCTGCAGTGGCCTGGGCACTGTCGGCTATCTCTTCACTTGTATGCGACTCTTCCGGAGCGCATACAAGTGAACAGATACCACTGCAGAGCAGAGAGCGAGCGCTCCGTGCTCCGCAGTGGACTCCGGGCGTCTGCGGCTGTCCGGAGTTTCCGGCACAGGCAGCGTGTGTCATCACGCTGAGTGCACGGCCTGATGACATCACATGCCTGTGCCGAGAAGATGAGGGAGAGCGCGTGGGAGGCCGGACAGCGAGGAGGCGGAGCGGCGAGGGAGACGGAGCAGCGGTGAGCCAGGTAAGAGTTTTTTTTGTTTTGTGTTAAAATGCTGCCTATACCTACCTAGAGCCTGCCTAGTGGGGCCTATACCTGGCTATAACGACCTATACCTACCTATACCTGCCTATAACCTACCTAGGGGGACTATTCCTGCCTATAACCTACCTAGGGGGACTATGCCTGCCTATAGCCTACCTAGGGGGACTATGCCTGCCTATAGCCTACCTAGGGGGACTATGCCTGCCTATAGCCTACCTAGGGGGACTATGCCTGCCTATAGCCTACTATGGGGGACTATGCCTGCCTATAGCCTACCTAGGGGGACTATGCCTGCCTATAGCCTACCTAGGGGGACTATGCCTGCCTATAGCCTACCTAGGGGGACTATGCCTGCCTATAGCCTACCTAGGGGGACTATGCCTGCCTATAGCCTACCTAGGGGGACTATGCCTGCCTATAGCCTACCTAGGGGGACTATGCCTGCCTATAGCCTACCTAGGGGGACTATGCCTGCCTATAGCCTACCTAGGGGGACTATTCCTGCCTATAGCCTACCTAGGGGGACTATGCCTGCCTATAACGACCTATACCTGCCTATAACCTACCTAGGGGGACTATGCCTGCCTATAACGACCTATACCTGCCTATAACCTACCTAGGGGGACTATACCTGCCTATAACGACCTATGCCTGCCTATAACCTACCTAATGGGACTATGCCTGCCTATAACCTACCTAGGGGGACTATGCCTGCCTATAACCTACCTAGGGGGACTATGCCTTCCTATAGCCTACCTAGAGGGACTATGCCTGCCTATAACCTACCTAGGGGGACTGTGCCTGCCTATAACGACCTATACCTGCCTATAACCTACCTAGGGGGACCTATACCTGCCTATAATGACCTATATCTGCCTATAACCTATCTAGGGGGACTATACCTGCCTATAACGACCTATACCTGCCTATAACTTGCCTATGGGGGCAATTACCTGCCTATAGCCTGCCTATGGGGGCATATAGCTTCCTATACCTGCCTATAACGACCTATACCTGCCTATGGGGGACATTAAACTGCCTATACCAGCCTATATCTGCCTATGGGGGACATTAAACTGCCTATAACAGCCTATACCTGCCTATGGTGGACATTAAACTGCCTATACCTGCCTATGTAATTTTATTGGTATCTATTTTTATTTTAAAATTCACCAGTAGCCGCTGCATTTTCCACCCTAGGCTTATACTCGAGTCAATAAGCTTTCCCGGTTTTTGTGGCAAAAGTAGGTGCCTCGGCTTATACTCGGGTCGGCTTAAACTCGAGTATATACGGTACTTATTTCTATTGTGTAAAAGTAATAAAACACTATATAAAATGTATATAATTGCAATTGTACCAACCCGCATATAGTATAGTTATCCTGTCATTTACGCTGCACGGTGAACGCTGTAAAATTGAAGCCCAAAAAACAATGGCGGAAGGGTGTTTTTTTTTTTTTTTTCTCCCATTTTCATGGCCCAATGGACAAATACATCCCTTGATGAGATCCATGAGGGGTGTTGAATACAAAATTGGGCGACTCCTGGAAGGTTACACCTGTTCTGGTACTTTGGTGCTTTGCAAATGGGTCATGGAACCCACCAAAATCTGCATTCCAAAAGCCAAATAGCGGTCCCTCCCTTGTACGCCCTGCCATGTACCCAAACAGAAGTTTACACCCACATACTGGGTAGTGCTGAACTTGGATGTAACAAAATTTGGGGTGCTTTTTTCCAGGATTTTTAGTAAAAATTAAACCTTTTCACTTAAAATTACAGATTGTTGTGAAAAAGTTTTTTTTTTTCATTTTCACAGCCTAATGCTAAAAAAATTTGTGAAACACCTGTGGTGTCAATATATTTACTGCACCCCTGGATATGTTCCGTAAGGGGTGTAGTTTCCAATATGGAGTCGTTTTAGGGAATGGAACATTCGAGGCGGTAGGCAGGAGGATGGTGATGTCGCCCGTGACCACAAAAAGCAGAGAGGTACCAGCAGAATCGGAATCAAGATTGTTGTATGAGAATTCTGCCCATGGAAGAAGGTCGGCCCAATTGTCTTGACGAGACGAAACAAAATAACGAAGATAGTTCCCTAGGACTTGGCTCACTGGTTTGTGGATCCAACTCACGTGTAATGCCAGCTCCATAAAGTGCTTCCAAGAAAGAGTCCCAAACAAGGTGCACGGCTCCAGAGTCCATCCAAACTCAAAACAGTGGAATTGTGTTAAAATGCCAGCTACAATGGATGGGAAAGTATTCAAAATAAGCTTTATTCGCTTGTAGTAAAAAACATCCAGGAAACTGGTAATGACAGTCGTCCACTAATAAACGCCCTGTTACAGAGTAAAAAAAGTCATCTTAGAACTAAGATGACATTTTTTTACTCTGTAACGGGGCGTTTATTCCAAAATGGGCTGTACCAAGCTGAGAAGTGTGAGACAGTCAAATAAGTTGGGGGGTCCCGGCCAGCCAATTTGTCTTTAATTCTGCAAACAAGACCTTCCCAAGAGGATGCTATGAGAACCTCGTTATTCCAGGCTATCTCGGAGGACAACATGCAAAACTCTATGGTGCACTGTCTCATTGTAGAATCGCCTTGATGTAGATGAAGCAGAGATGATACAGCTAAAGGAGAAACGTGTCTAAGAAAAGTTGCAGGTTGACTGTCAATGGGTCTCCTCCCAGGGGTGGGTGGCCCAGGCCAGAACTTCACCAGACAAAACTCTAATCATTAAAGCCACCTTTGCATAGTCAGAGGGGAACTAGTGCACCATCATTTACAAATGTATGGTACACTGGTTTAATAAACCCCGTGAACTCTTGGGGTTTCCAGTGTAGTGTGGTGGCAGGTGCAGAGCAGAACTACCGGTGGTTGTCTGAGGAGGGTTCACCCCAGGTGCGGGAGCAGGTGTGGGCAGCGGTAGACAGATAGCTAGGTCCTGAAGGATTGGCTGAGGCCTTGGCAGGTCATTACAACCGTGAGATCTTGAAGCTCTGGCAGAGGTACCTTGGTGGCATCCATGGCCACTGTATACTGTCATGGTTGATGGTAGTGGATCCCCTAGGTCACCGCAAGGAGATGGTGTGAGCCACGCCAGGGGGCAGTATAAGAAGCCTTCTGGTCCTTCACCAGCACCCGTAGCAAGGCAGATTGGGCTTTGCTGTGGGAGACTTCCAGATCACTATCCCTGACCTGAAACTCGCGGTGATGGCCTGGGAGCAATGCGGTGCAAAGGGAGCAGACAGAGGCGTAGTCCATAGACAGGCGGCAGGCAAATTTTGGACAGGTTACTCGCGGAAGGTCAGGGCAGGCAGGGACTCTGTCCAAAGAGCATAAATGTAAGCAAGGTGGTCTCAGGAGAATCGCCCCAATACACTGCTGAGGGTTTCTGGAGGAAGTGATAAAATAAAGGTCCTGGGTCCAGTGATTGGTGATCAGCAGAGAGCTGGCCCCTTAAGTGCACGTAAGTCTGTGTGCTTGGGCCCTAGGGAATAGGTATGCCTGCGTCAGCCAGTGACTGGGAGCGGAGCAGGGAGAGGTGAGTAACAGCCGGCCCAGAGGACAGAGACACAAGCGTGTCCATAATCCAGAGCGGGGAACACGGTGTGCATTGTGCCAATATTCCATACAAACAGGTGCCTAAAACTTATCCTCTGCATGATAGATGGGGAATAACATGAGATATGGGCATTTTATAGCGGAATGAACACAAATTCCATAGGAACAGTTGCCTAACATTTTCCTGTGCATGGTAGATGGTGAATGAGCAGGATATATGGGCAGTTTATTGAGGAATGAATACACATTCCATAGAAACAGGTGCCTAACACTTTTCTTGTGCATGATAGATGGTGAATTAACAATGTAATGGAATGAACACCTAGAAAAAAATCACTGCCATATTAGCCTAACTTTAATAATTAATAGAATCAAAAAGATTAAAAAAGTGCACACATAAGCAAAATGATTCTCCTTTTCCAACAAGTTAAATTAACAGTTTAACACTCACCTATATTGTGTTCCTAGGTTCAATAATGGGGTCTTTTTTCATGTACTTACATGATGTCCTAAGTGCACTCAATACTGTAGGTAGAAAAGGGTAATTTCACCGTACTGTACCCTATAAACAGCTTACCCTTTGTGGAGTGAACACCCTGAAAAGGGCAACACCACAAAAAATGACACTCTCCTTACCCGGTTTCTCACCCTGTGTATTAACTAATAAGCATTTCATCCATCATTACTGTGGAATACTCAGTGGGACCAAAAGCAAAAAACACTCAAACCAAAGTGTCACTCCAAAAAACGGAGTAGGTAAGAGACCAGTGTAGACATATGTATGGCAGGTGTATTCCAGTTAATTGTCAGAATAGGAGGAGTGTAAGTAGTGTGATTAACTCCGCCCCCAATGAACCAATACAGTATCTCACAAAAGAGAGTTGTCACAGTCCGGCGATCTCAGAAGGCACGGATACGTTGATCGTTGGTAAACGGGTGTGGATCCACTGTGATCACCGCAGGTGAGATGGTACAGATGGAGATCCACCCCAGGGAGCGGAGTCTAAGGGGCCTCCGTTCTTCACCGGAGCCCGCCGCAAGGTCAGACGGACCGTGCTGCGGGGAACCCTCAGGTCGCTACCCCTGACGTAGCTACCCGCAGTGACGACCGAGGTGCAGGGCAGGAATGCTAGACACTGGGAGCGATGGAGGCAGATACATAGCTGCAGGAAGACTTCTGGTCCCAGGTGGTGGCAAACCGGTACAACGACAGGTAACAGCAGGTAACTGGACAGGTGCAATGGCAGAAATACAGCAGGAACATAGACAGGTGCAAGGACAGCAGAAACGACAGGAGCTCTGATGGACTGCAGGAACTGAACCAGGCATCTCAGGGGTTAAGTCCAGAATAGCAAAGGCCAGGAGCTGGTCAGGAGCTCTGGTGGATGAACAATACAACAATGAACTGACACTGGAGCAGAGACAGGAAGTTCCTCTTATAGCCAGGGGTCACAGGTCAAGAAGAAGGCAATTGAGACACTGACCCAATAAAGGGCAGGAAGCTGCCGCGCGGGCCATAGGAGACTCAGTGCGCATACAGGATCCCAGGAAGCAGGACCGAGGGTTGATGAGTACTAAGTACAAACACTCACACCAACAGAGACAGGAACTAGGACGGGCAAGTATACAACAGCGGGAACACAGGCCGCAGACCCCCAAAACTGAAGCTGCAGCAGAGACCAGGCAGGCATGGACACTCAGATGGTCCATGGTGGGGACTGCAGCTTGAATCGTGAGTATACCCCTCACATAAAAAAAAAACAACTTATTTTTCATGGGACAACACTGATACAATGTAAATAATATTGTAAATTTCGTGTGCCCTCAAAATAACTCAACACACAGTCATCAATGTCTAAACCGCTGGCAGCAAAAGTGAAAATGGACAAATTGTGCCTCCAGTTGCAACCACAGTCTGCCTCTTGCTCTACCGCCTCTATATGATGGTAATCCCAATAAATTCCTTGGCTTCTTGACTCGAATGTTCTGGTGCACCGCTTTTTTTCAGATAGCGCTAAAGTCAATTTTATTATTTTTCTGCTCCCCTGAAGAAACTCATCTGCGCCACTCCCCTGTTAGAGCGAGATCATCCACTGATGTCTAACCTCCAAGTCTTCTGGTCTACTTTTGCTTAGGTCTTTAGACATGCCTCCTCTTTAACCTCCTCTGGCTTTGACAAGGTAACCTTACCGTCGGACAGTACACCATCCAGTTCCTCACTCTGGCCTCGGAACTGGTGTGGAACAACACATTCTGGGACGGGCTTGCAGGCCATATTAAGGATGAGCTAGCCGAAGAAAACTTGCCTGCCAGATCTCATTACTTCAGACTTGATGATATCATTACTTTGGCTACCCAAATTGACATCCATTTTGCTGAAAGGCAACGAGATTCGTCAGAAACATGACCCTCCACAACTGCATAGAGCTCCTCATTTGGCTCTTGCCATCCAGAGACCACTTCAGCCTTCACTCAGCACTCCTCCTGAAGAATCTTTGCAGGTGTAGAGACTCCAACTGTCCTAGTTAGAGCGTATAAGATGACGTAAAAATAACCTGTGTCTATACTGTGGGGCCAAAGAACACTTCCTGCGCAATTGCTCAATCCGACGCTCAAAGTGCCTAGGGTTTGAGAGAGAGGTGACTCTAGGTAAAGATTCATCCTCTCAATGCCATACCTTGTCTGATCCTTCTGTCTGGAACCAGTCAAAGTTTCTGCATTTTTGGGCTCTGGTTCTGAAGGCAATTTTATCCATCCGTCTTTGGAAAAATATCAGTTGCCAGTAATTTGTTTGAGGAAATCTGTCTCTCTCCTCCATCAATGGAGAAGTTCTGGCAGGCTGTGTTCAGTTTTGTACACCACCTTTAAGCCTACATATAGGAGCTCTACATTGGGAGAAAATCTCACTTTATGTGCTGCCCACAGCACAGCAAGTCCACAGCACTGTGCTACTAGGTCCCCCCTGGCTACGTATGCATACCTCAGTCATTGACTAGTTGTCAGAAGAGATCATCAATTGGGTAAGCAGTGGTAAACTTCTTGCATCTTGGCTCCTCGTCCCTCACCTGTTACTCCACTATCTCCTGACATATCTCAAGTTCTTACTCTCCCTTGGCTTCCTGCACCTTATTTGGACTATGCGGATATGGATTAGTGAAAAAACAAGCAGAATTGCGAACACCATGCAGATCCTATGATTGTCCTATTAACCTGCTGCCTGGTACTACTCCTCCATAGGGGTAGGGTGTACCCTTTGTTTTTGCCTGAGACTTTGCCTATTTCAAAGAACATTTTGAAAAAGGGTTAATCTGCAAATTCTCTTCACCTGCTGGTGCAGGCTGCTTCTTCGTGGTAAACAAAGAAGATTCTCTTTGGCCCTGCATTGACTACCGAGGACTAAACAAGACTAGTTAAGAACATACACTCACCGGCCACTTTATTAGGTACACCTGTCCAACTGCTCGTTAACACTTAATTTCTAATCAGCCAATCACATGGCGGCAACTCAGTGCATTTAGGCATGTAGACATGGTCAAGACAATCTCCTGCAGTTCAAACCGAGCATCAGTATGGGGAAGAAAGGTGATTTGAGTGCCTTTGAACGTGGCATGGTTGTTGGTGCCAGAAGGGCTGGTCTGAGTATTTCAGAAACTGCTGATCTCCTGGGATTTTCACGCACAACCATCTCTAGGGTTTACAGAGAATGGTCCGAAAAAGAAAAAACATCCAGTGAGCGGCAGTCCTGTGGGCGGAAATGCCTTGTTGATGCCTTTCTATCAGCTCGAACCAGTCTGCCCATTCTCCTTTGACCTCTGGCAACAGTGACTCAAATAGCCACCCGTTACAACCAAGGTAGGCAGAAGAGCATCTCTGAATGCACAGTACGGCGAACTTTGAGGCAGATGGGCTACAGCAGCAGAAGACCACACCGGGTGCCATTCCTTTCGGCTAAGAACAGGAAACTGAGGCTCCAATTTGCCCAAGCTCATCGAAATTGGACAGTAGAAGATTGGAAAAACGTTGCCTGGTCTGATGAGTCTCGATTTTCTGCTGCGACATTCGGATGGTAGGGTCAGAATTTGGCGTCAACAACATGAAAGCATGGATCCATCCTGCCTTGTATCAACAGTTCAGGCTGGTGGTGGTGTGTCATGGTGTGGGGAATATTTTCTTGGCACTCTTTGGGCCCCTTGGTACCAATTGAGCATCGTTGCAACACCTTGTTGACTCTATGCCACGAAGAATTGAGGCAGTTCTGAAGGCAAAAGGGGGTCCAACCCGTTACTAGCATGGTGTACCTAATAAAGTGGCCGGTGAGTATATATCCCCTGTTAAAATATTTACCAAGCTAGATCTCAGTGGGGCTTACAATTTTTATTCCGCATCTGAGGAGGAGATAAATGGAGGACTGCATTTAATACCCAAGATGGACACTTCAAGTATCTTGTCATGCCGTTTGACATATGCAATGTCTTCCAAGAATTTTGTGAGTGACATCTTCAGTGACCTGCTGTATATTTGTGTGGTGGTCCATTTGGATGACCTCTTAATCTTCTCCCTCCAAAGACACATCCGGGAAATTGTCTCTCATCTACATGAGAATCATCTGTATGCAAATCTAGAGATTTTTTTTCTGTGAATGCACAAGTCCTGCCATTCCTTCGATATGTGATCTCTGAACAGAGTCTGTTCATAGATCTCGAGAAGCAGTCCGCTGTAGTTTATTGTCCACGCCCAGTGGTACTTAGAGCCATTCAACACTTCCTTACTATTACCGTTGCTTCATTCGACATTTCTTCATTCTGGTGGCTTAAATTACTGTGTTAACGAGAAGGGCAGCAACCCTAAGCTTTGGACTACTGAAGCAGAAGATGCCTTCTCCTGATTGAAAAGTGCTTTTGCCCCAGCCACAGTTCTACATTGTCAAGACCCTGAAAAGTCTTTCTTTATGGAAGTGGACACATCTTCCATAAGGGCAGGCACTGACCTGTCTCAGTGGAGTAATAAAGGGAAAACCATTACTTTTTCCAAAACTTTTGCACCCGCAGAGAGAAACTACACCATTTGTTACCATGAACTCCTTGCAGTCTAGTTGACCTTGGAAGAATGGCAACATCTTTTGGAAGGAGCCCGTCATCCAGTGACCATCTACACTGACCAAAGAACCTTCAATATGTTGTAGATGGTGCATCGCCTGACTCCCTGTCAATCTCGCTGGTCACCTTTTGTCTCCCACTTTATCTTTCTCTTACACTTCAGGTGGGCAGATAAAACCTCAAAGCTGCTGTCTATCTCATTTAGCAGATGTCATGGATCTAGTCTGCAAGCCTCAGCACATTCTCAATCCAGAATGTCTAATTTTTGCTACACCTATTTTCGAGAGATACCTCCTGGGAAGACATTTGCATGTCAAACCCAAAGGAAGCAGGTGTTATCCTGGGGGCATTCTGCCAAGTTGGCAGCTCATTCTGGGGTCCAAAAGTCTCCTCATTTGGTCTCCAGACGCTATTGATGACCTTTCGTCCCTAAGGACGTTAAAGATTTTGTGACTGATTGTTCTGTCTGCCCCCCAATAAAGTTCCACATGCGAATCCGGCTCGTCTTCTGCAACCTCAGATCCCCTGGATCCACATCGCAATGGACTTTATAACTGAACTTCCACCTTTCTCCAGTTGTACTATAATTTGTGTCGGCACATTTCATCCCATTGCCCGGTCTGCCTTCTGCCGCTTAACTAGCTACCCATTTCTTCAACATATCTTCCACTTACATGGGCTACTTCTGCATATTGTGTCCGATTGTGGGGTCCAGTTTACATCCAAATTCATGCGTGCACTTTGTGCTCTAATTGGAGTGAACTTGGATTTCTCGTCTTCTTACTACCCTCTGTCCAGTGGACAGGTTGAGCGCGTCTTCACCACTTTGTCTCTTCACAGGAGGATGATTGGGAAAACTTGCTGGCTTGAGCAGAATTCTCTTATTATAAGCATCATGATGAGTCCACCAGGCCAGCATCCTCTGTCTGCTTCCTCAGATGTGCCAGCAGTCAGTTCTCAAGTCCGAGACTTCCTCCATAGCCTGCAGGACACTTGACCATTCCTTCTGCAGGCCTCCTCCTAGTTCAAGACTCAAGCAGACAAGAGACACAGAACTCCACTTGTGTAGTAGCCTAGAGATAGAGCGTAGCTTTCCTCCAAATATATCCAGTTAAAGGTCCATTGCTACATGTTGGCTCCACTGTTTCTGGATCCATATGCTGTAATCTGCCATATTAACCCCATCTGTTACCAGCTCCATCTTCCCCTCCTTACGCATTCCAAATGCCTTTCATGTTTCCCTCCTGAAGCCAGTACTTCTGATCCACTTCTTGTCAAAGCCTATGACCCCACCTCCTGAGATAAATTTTGAGGATGTATATGAGGTTAAGGAAATTCTTGATGATAAACGTATGAGGAGAAAACTTTATTATTTAATTGACTGGAAAGATTTTGGCTGAGAAGAGAAATCATGGAAACCTACAGAGAACATCAATGCCCCCCAGACTGCAGATAACATCAGATCATGGCCCTAAGGAGGGAGGTGCTATAAAGAACTGCACTCTAACTTATGTTCTGGGCCATTGGCATTTACGCCTACCCATTCGCAGCTGCATGTGGTTCCTAGGCTCCCCACAGCTCTCTCCAACAGCCAATCTGTTCGCTGTATAAGATGCATGTGTGTAGGCCCTTTAAGATTTAAAGGGCCAGTGTGCATTGTCTTTTTGACTTGGCCAACTGCTTTCCTGATGCATTTTTTAAAGCGACTCCACCTCATCTCATTGCCTGATCCTTGGTATGCTTCCGGGGTTTCTGCGATTCCTGCGTGTTTGTTCCAGGCACTCAGCTTGCTTCTGACTTCGCTATGTTTCTGCTGCCTGCCGTGATCTCGGCTTGTTGTCTACTTCAAAAGAAGTTTACTTGCCCTGACCACCTGCTTGTCTGTGACTACTCTTCTCATCTGCCCCAAGCCTGCATGTCAGCTATTGGTGTGGGTTCCCTGTAGCAGAGTCCAAGCCCCCTTACAGGTTTGAAGGTGAAAACCAGGGGGCTCCTTAGAACGCTTCTCAGCGTTATTACATCAATATCCACAAGCAATCCTGTGGGTTTACCACCCAACTTACCAAAAACTTGCTGTTCTGTTCCTGGATCCAATCGATTACTAAACAAGCTTGTGTGGCATGCTGAACGTATTTGGCCACAATAAGTAAATAAGCCCTACTGTTCAAGTTTCCATCCACAGGTATCAGAGGACCCAGAGTATGCCAAGAATACATTCCCCGTGCTATTATTGCACTTCCACTAGTCTGATCTGTTGACTTCTGACAGGTAGGGTTCATCAACTCATGCTGCTTTTGCCAAATGTTGACCTTTGTATTAGCATGCTGCAGCAGAAATCTGGGTTTAGTTGATTAGGCAATTTTTTTTCATTGCTCAGTAATCCAATTTTTGTACTCTTTTACACATTGGAGTCTAGACTTTTGGCTTTCCTTAGACTGCAGTGGCAAAAGAAGTGCTAGTTTGCTGTACTAGCCCATATGCGCCAATGAACAACCATTTTTGTCAGTTGAAGGACCAGCATCGTCTTCAGCCACCATTTTACTTGCCTCAGCTCTGCTTGTTTATCAGAATGATTCTTCACGTATTCTTCTGACCCCTTTCGTCAATGAGTTGTTTAAGTTCATAGGGTCCCCATTTGCTTTTTGTTTTTATTCCAGCACACAGTTCTTGGTATACTATTGAACCTGTTACACAAGAAAAATCTTTTACCAATGTCTCTGCCTTGTTCAAAGTCAGTCACTCTGATAGCTCCATTTTCTTATTGTACTGTAGACTGTACAAAGACTGATTCACACAAAATCTGCTCACTTGATTATAGGCTGCACTCCTGGGTCTCATACCTAGTTTATGTATAGAAATCAGGAAAAAGGAGTTGTTTCTAGTAAAGTGGCTGTTCAGTGTGTAGATCTTTATATATCTACTATATGTAAATTCTAGTAAGTGTTGGACTCTTTTACCTTGTATTTGTAGTGTGAAAACCTTTTTTGAATATGAATGAGCATGGCAGGTCCCCCAAATGTTCTGAGGATGCATGATCAGCCGCCTTGTTCAGCTGCCAGTGGAGAATACTGTATAAATTTAGCATTATGGGTGAAATTCTAAGAATATCCTAACAGCAATTCATTCAGCATGTTGTAATTTTTCACTAGGGATGGCAGGAAATGCAGCAGCTGGAGTCACCTAGGAAAGAATTAAGTGACAAGGAAAAGGGTTGAATCTAGCTGATGCTGAAGTGTACACTTCTTGCTATGGAATACTGGATAATTTTACTCTTTTTGAAAATGTTTTACTTCATTGCAAATCAACTTGCACATAGTACAAAATTATGTGGGTTTATACTGGGATGCTGTTTTGGAAAGATATTTGTGGCAAGGTAACAGGACCCTGAATTACTCTAGGTTAACTCATAGAAATGTCTGCTCAATCAGACAATTCTTAAGGTGCAAAATTTCTGCCCAATTGCACTGGTATTCCTGTAAACTGATGTACATAAATGCCCAAGTTAGCTGAATGAAATTGGTCCTGTTAATCGACTGAGCACCTGCGTCTTGTGACTCCATAAATATGCATTCTATAGTGTGAGGAAAAAGGAATTAAATTGCTGTTAATTCCTCTAGAAGTAGTTTATCCTTTGACAACACAGATAATTAGGTGTGTTGCAATAAAATACACCCAGCATTTTTTTACCCTAAAACCTCTGTTGTTGCGAGAGAGTTCCCATGCACCAATATACCCTGAAACCTGCTGGTATGATGACTCTTCTCTTTTTATATGGTTAAGAAAAAAATGCGTACATGGAACCTTTTTCCATTATTGAAAGCTGGTAAAAGGCTAATTGGTGTAGTAGTACTTGAGGGGGAAACAGAGTTTACTGCAAATTTTATGATCTTCATAAGGATCTGTTCTCATCTTGTTTTTACTTTATGTATGGTACATAATTTGTAAAATTCTCCTAAAATACTACCACATTGCATTCATTGCATAATGACAGGAAAAATAAAATTTTAGCAGGTTTTAGAACCTCTCTTGGTCAGAGAGCACAGATATTTCTGATGTTCTTTACGACATAGTATATACAGTAATTCAAAATTCACACTTTCTGAATTAAAGTTTAGTTTTTTTTCCAAATTCCACGAAAGTCTCTGATAATCCTGTAAAGCATCAGACTTTGGCATTTGGCTTCCTAAGGCCTGGTTCACATCTGTGCTAGAGGTTTTGTTTGGAACCTCCCTCGCAGAGGTGAAAAAATGACCCCACAGGATCCAATCACTACAGATACTATAGGCTAGACAGACCCTATTAATTACAAAAGGCCCATTGGGTTCCCGCCAAGGTGTCCATAGTTAAGACAGAAACAATAATGCAGGCTGCTGTGGTCAATTTTTCACTTCCATGAACGTAACCTCCAGCGCAGGTGTGCACCTAGCCTAGGTCATTTTGGAAGCAGCAGAACTATAGAACCAAATAGCAACACCTAGGGGAACATGTATGATTTTTGGCGCTTAGACGCCAGTTTAATTGTGTTAATAAAAGTGTAGAATGCACTTTAATCTATTAACCTGTTTTACTGCGGGTCATAGATTTAGCGCTTTCTAGCTACAAAGCAACACTTCTGGCTCAGGTAAACCACTTTTAAAGTGGTCTATCTGTTCCAGCAGTAATGCGCCTGGATTTGCCGTACTGATGCTATAAATGTGCCACGGGCGCTCTGTAATGCGCCTGATATTAGTGTACAGCCATTTTAACAATATAGCAAACGGGGCTGTGCTAGATCTCGGGCTGAAAAGACGCCAGACTTCTGGCGCAGCCCTGTTCATACATGTACCCCTTAGTATCACCAACCACTTAAAATAATTGGCTTCAGGTATAGCTATTATTAAACAATAGATTATAAAATAAGCTGTAACTACAAAAACAAATATATATACAATGTAAAATAAGTGTAATGGTAGTAATATAAATATGGGAACCACCAAGTGAAGCACCAAAAGAAAATAAGAGTGCTTTTCAGGAGTCGTTATGGGATTCTTTCAGAATCCAATAACATTTATGGAGTTTCAATATTTAATCAATTATATGAAACTGATTATTTGGGGATGCAGACATTCAGTCCAGTAATGACTAGGAGAGGGTAAGTACAACACCAGTAAAGGACAATTAAGCATATAGCCCTGGATAGCAAAGAGAGGATCAGCCAGATATAAAGGGGAAGACTGTAAGTAGAATTAAAAGGTCTTCTTCTAAAATCTTCTTTCAAAAAAATTGGCAACATAGGCTGTTCTTACCGAATGCCAAAAAGGAGCAATTGGATGAGATTTCCATTGAACAGGGTATATTAACATCCCTGAAATTATACACTACCACCACCACAGATTAAAGCTTTGCCACCTCTGAAACCCACACCTATCTCTGGAACAGGTCCCTGAAAGTTACAGAGCAGGCTAGAGACCCGGCTGTGGTTGCACACGGCTCTCCATTCTGTTCTATGGGAGTTCAGAGTACAACCGAGCGGTGTGTTTGGCTCTGCTTGGAACTCCCATAAAACAAAGTGGGAGTTCATTCATCAGGAAAAGTGTTCCTTGCTGCCACGCAAGAATAACAAATCTTGTTCTTGTAACAAATGAAAAGAAAGAGCAGTAGTAGCCATAAATTAGAAAATGCTTTAATTCCTGCAACATGATCACTTGATCATGCAATAAACGTAAATCAAATAAACTGCTGACTGAGCAATAAATAAGAATCCAGCAATCAGGCCCATATGGAGCTAACAGCATTGTTATAACCCCCTCAGGGATTCCGAGAACTCTAATCTGCATTGATGGAGTCTTCTGAGATTTAGTGTAAGAAATAAGAAGTGACCCACAGTATGGTAGATCAACAGAAAAAGCTAATTTAGATTATATGACACACATGAATTAGTTAAAAAATCCAGTTACCTTGCTCTCTCTACAATTTATACACACGAGAAATTTTAAGACCTATGATTCTTGGAAGGGTCTTCAAACAGTAGATATAATTTAATGGTCACATTGCCTGGAAAACACAAAAAAAAATATTTCATATGTTGGTCACTTGATGAATTTTGTTGGTTTTGGTCTCAGACCAGAAGTTATTTATTATGAATCTACTTATTAGCAGATAATCACTGAATCAGATTGGATTTACTGTAATGGTTCTGATGACGACTAATCCTTTGTTTTCAGGTTTCTATTTTGCAGTTGGGTGTTAAGTATTTCAGTTGAATTTTCAAGTTTGTATTAGTAAAAAGCCTTATGGAATTATGTATATAAGGAATCTTTATGCCATGAAAAATCTTACTCGTACCTTTGTTTTATAGGCTATTATCAAGCTAAATGAGCAATCCACATTTAAGTGCTGCCTTTATCTGTACATTCTAGTAAGTCAAAGACAACCTATAATAGATTCATTTATTTTGAAACCGGGCCCTGACCTTTCTTACTCGATTAAGCATAGCTTTGTATATTTAATTAACTGAAACAGGGTTTCTCTTTCTATGTACATTCTTAATTACTCTCTGTGGGCTCCAAATCTTCAATGAGATTCCAGAATGAGAGGCCTAAATCATTTATGATGAACAAGTGACAGCGTGTGTTTTCTCTGTCACTGCAGCGGGCGTTTCAATCACTCTCCTTAAAGGGGTTGTCTCGCTACCAAATGTCAATGGATTTCAGTAAGATCTTTAAATGAAACAAGCAGCTTTGCATATTTCCAGTAGCAAATTTCTCCTATTGTTTTGAGCTAAGTGTTATTTCTACACTCAGCTTCTCATAATCTCTATAGTAGCCACAGGTTGATCCTTATTTATGGGTCAAGCTGGTTGTCATACTTTTGAAAAGTCAACTAGAGCCTCCACACAGCAGAATGCTTCTGATTTAAAAGTAGATGTAGGGGGGGTTAGGGAAGTGTTACAGGGACAATGGCCAGGCTGGTGATTAGTCTCATCCTGAGTGTCCTGTCTTATACCGAAAGAAGCAGAAGGCAGGACACAGATGTACTGCAGAATATTGATTCCCATTAGAAAAGACACTGCCTGAATACACCTGCTTCTACTTTTGCTAATATATTTAAGCATTAAAGTTACCCATATTAGTCAGCTATCTTGTCAAAACACCTGCAGGGGCATTATTGGGAAATTAGAACATTTATACCTGTTCTTTTGTTCAACACTTTGGGTTAATGTACGGTACCTTATTAAACCAGACAAGGTGGGCAAATACGTATATGAAGATAATTGTGCCTGTAAATTAGTGATGATCTAAGCCTGTGGCACTACCTCCTGGCAAAATGTTTTGCTTTATCAGTTATAGTTTAATTATGGTCTATGAGCAATTTTGTATAAATGCTTCATTGTGGTGGCCATTTTCAAATCATGTAATATCTATGCATGTTCCACTGATTGGTTATCACTCAATGATTAGTTCAGCAGCTAGTTCTTTTTTTTCTATGTAGTGGAAAATGACTTTTTTTTTAAATTTCTTGTCCTATTCCGTAAACAACCTTACCAATCATCAGCCGAGACTTTCCAGTTTAAAACTATGTAAAATATTACAAGATCTTAGCTAATACTGGAAAAAGATTCTTTGGAACATTTAAACCAGTTATTTCTTTGCATGTATTCACAAGGACCGAAAATAGTTTAATAGTTTTAACTGCACTCCAATTAAACTGCCTTTATTGCCAGCAAGCTTTTTGCACTAACCTAAACTGTTTGGGTGCTTTCACATGGTGCATTTTTGGTGTGTTTTTATGTTTTTGTGCAGAAATATAGCATTAATTGCTGTGCCTTTCTGCACAAAAAACGCATCAAAAACACACCGTGTGGAAGCCCCCTTTGGAAAGTGAGTAATCAATTAGTGTGTTTGTAATCCACAATACTTCAAGCACAGTAAGTTATTACTTGAAACAGCTTTCTGAACAATTTAGACAGCTGAAAGAAGCTTGCTGGTAATAAAGGCAGTTTAATTGGAGTGCAGTTAAGGGTGCTTTCACACAGCGCAGTTTTGGTGCAGTTTAAACTGCGCTCCAATTATGTGCATTTAATAATCATATATCACTTCTCTAAACGGACTGGAAAGTGAGTAACCAATAAGTGAGATTGTAATCCACAAAACTTCAAACACAGTAGTTGAGTACTAACAAGAAACACCTTTCCGAACATTTTAGTTAACTGAAAGAAGCTTGTTAATAATAAAGGTAGTTTAATTGGAGCGCAGTTAAAACTTCACCAAAACTGCGCTGTGTGAAAGCACCCTAAAATTGCACCAAGACTGCGCTGTGTGAAAGCACCCTAAGGAATACAGAAGACCGGACAGGAGAATGAAACCACCTGGGGCCGAGTAAGTGTGTGTAATTATTAGGCAGGCAAGAGACTGTCAGTAGCTGCCCTATAGGAGAGGCGATGTCTGAGCATGTGCGGCAGGACTGAGCAGCTCTTCTCACTGGTACAGAATTTTTAATAATGACTGGTGAAAATGTTTATTTAATTTGCAAGTTTCCCACATCAACTTTAATTGGTAGGACTGGCAATGGGACCTCACTTCAACATGACATCCTTTAGTAGTAAGTTCAGTTGGTGATTATTTTAGTCTCCTTTTATGTATGGGGAGAATTAGAACAGTGATGTTGCAGTAGTGAAATTACAGCACTGGTGTAATGAGCACAGTGATGTCATAGTAGCAGGGTAAAGCACACAGTGAAGTCACACTGCAGGTGTAATGAGCACAGTGATCATATCAGTGGGATAAAGCACACAGTGAAGTGATGTCATGGTAGTAAGGTAAAATGCACAGTGAAGTTATAGCACAATTGTAAAAGCACAGTGAAGTTACAGTAGTAAGGTAAAGCATGCAGAACAGTTAAAGCACAGTTGTAATAAACACAGTGATGTCCCAGTAGTGGGGTAAGACACATGGTTTAAGTGTAATAAGCTTAGTGAAGTCACAGTATAGAGATAACGCACAGTATGATGCCCTAGAATAGTAGAAAAAAAAAAAACACTAAGGCCAGGTCTACATGGCATTGGACAAAAAACTCTCACTGAAAACCAAATCCTAAAACCATTTATAAAACCGAGTTTTCTGTCCAGTTCATGTCAAAAACAGCTTAAAAAAAAAAAAAAAAAAACTTTTTTTGCGTGTTTTTGGTGCTTTTTTTGCAGAAATGCACAGCATTCATTAATTGCTGTGGATCTCTGCAAAAAAAAAAAAAAAAAACAGCCAAAACATGCCAAAAAACGTCTGGCAGTTTACAAAGCCTTCAGTAGTAAATTTTCTGGCCTTTCTGTCTTTATTTTCACCTTTTCAAAAAACGACTGGGAGCAGAAAAAGTGGAGACTACAGAACATTTTTACTATTAAAGCCTATGGGATCTGTTTTCAGTTGTTTTTTCAACAGTTCCAGAAAACAAAAAAATGCTGAAAAAAGACAGAAAATGTGTGCAGTGGAGACATAGCCAAAAGAAAACTGTAAGGCCTCGTTCACACGGCTTATTTGGGTGCGGATTAGAGCCGTACTGCGTGCCGTATTTGCGCTGCAGTACGGCTCCAATCCGTCACAGTAACTACGGTAATCCACAGTTCTCATAGAGAACTATGGATTCTGTCTCTTCTCCCCGTTCGACGAATCCGCCGCGGGGGGAGAAAGTGACATGTGAATTATTTACGGCGCGTACGCGCCGTAGATAATGACAGTCTTTGGGGCTGGCGAGCTGCCGGCCCCGCTGCACGGCTGTCGGCGTAATTGCGGGGCTAAATCCGTCCCCGCAATTACGCCGGCAATAAGCCTTGTGAACCAGGCCTAATACACAGTATAGAAAAAAAACATGCAATCAAGCCACATGGAGCTGCTGTGATGCCCCAATACAATGATTAATGTAAAGCTATAACACAGTTGTAATGCCGAAAAGGAATGCGATAACTATTACTATGTTACTATACTTCCTGCCCTTTTAGTTACACTCTGTAAAATTTAAAATGATCCCATTGCTTGTCTTTTCTTTTTTTTAAACTGTATTTATTCAGTTTTTTCCATAATATAACATACAAAAATTTGTGTTTTTCTAACATGGTATTTACCTTAAACTAGAGTTTGCAATGATAAAACAGTGGGTACATTTCAGTCATTATGATGACTAATCAGTTACACCTTTCGATTAACAGTTATGTACTACAGATGATGTAACAATGCTTATATGTCTTATTGTAACTTCATACCCAAAGTCTGTCAAGTTTAACAATGCAAATAAAACTTGCAACAACAACTAACCAACCCTATGTAGTAAGTGTTGATTCATCAACGAAGATAGGACTGCTAGTTAACAGGGTTAACTTGTGCTCCTTTCCCACCTTTTCTGCCGCCAGCCGCCTCTCCCCCCACGCAACTGATTGACTAGTGGAGGCCTCCCTCCCAAGAATCTGGGTGGAGAGATTCCTGGCACATCCTTGTTCATCTGTGATCCTGACTAGTGTTACCTGGTGAGGTTCTTTAGATTCCAGGCCAATCTGTTAAGAGATGTCTAATGTAAATCGAAGGAACGTTAAATTAGTCTAGTACCGAAGAAAGTACCTCTACTATTGGGGAAACGCTGTCCTGATTGTTAATGTTCTGTCCCCTATTTGCAGTCTAATGGGATCACTGCCCCCCATTTGTTGGGTGAGGTACCAACTAGGGTCTCCAAGGCAGGAGTGATGCTTTTGTTTTACTGTTAAAGGTAGAGTGTCAATCACCCCTCCCCACAGATCAAAGAAACGCCCCACTCTCTTCTCCTTCCTCTGCATAGTGTCTATCCAGTCCATTTTTAATAAATGGAAGCACTTTTCTAAGAATAGTTTCATGGGTGGGCACACTGGCTGGATCCAAACCTGCATGATGGCCTTTGGTGCTGCTGCAGATAAAATGTGCAGCAAATTTCTCTGTGCGGGTAAAATTAGGCCCATCTCTCTCTACGTATCTGAAAATGGCCCATGGGGAAGATAGAGTAAAATTCTGGAATAGTTTTGATTGGATGTAATGCTTCACTGCTCTTCAAAGCTGTTGGATTGTAGGATAGGTCCATAAACAGTCATGCGCCAAATTTGAAACAAGCGTCCGGATCAAATATCCCCATTTTATGACCTCTCTTGGGAGTTAAATAGGCATTATGCGTGATCTTAAGTGTCATGTCCACATACCGGGCTGAGGGTAGGAATTTGAGTCCGCTAAGGCTTTCAAAATCAACTCTGGGGTCAGTAGTGAGTCATGTTGTTCCTATTTCGCTAATTGTATCTGCGAACCTTTATAGACAATCTTGCCTAGTAGAAATTTGTAAATAGAAGAGAGGTGCGCGTAGTGTGTGGGTGGGTTTACTACAATGCGGTTAAAGTTTGAATCCCATTCTATCTCCATGAAATGGCGTGTAACCGTGGAAATAAAGTTACATGCCTGTAGATAGTTAAAAAAGGGGAACTGTACTCCTGAAAAAATAGTTGGTAGGTCATTAAGTGAGTAAGGTTTCCTGGTGTCAGTTGCCCGATGGTTCTTATGCACATTTTATACCATCTCCCAAAAGTGCCATGGGGCATCCCTTTCTGGAAGTCTGGGTTTTGTATCAAAGATAAATACCGAGAGGAGTTAGAAGATAAATTATGTATTAATCTGATTTTCTGCCACAAACGCCATATAGGCATTATCAATATGTTATTACGAATGTCCAGCGGGATCTTGCCATATGGAACATGTAGGAGGTTTGTTAGTGAGATATTAGGGAGAAATAACCTGTCCAATGAAGGCAAGTGAATGTCTCCGAGTTTTGGAACCAGTCTGTTATATATCTACCTAGTGCTGCCAGGTTGTAGCATCTAATATTTGGAAACCCGAGTCCCCCAATTTATGTTGTTGTATAATATGATACGAAATACCAGCTTTCCCCCTGCCTCCCCCTCCCACCCCACACCCCCCAAATGAAGTTCCTAAATGAGGTGTTAATTAGTTTTTCTTCCTTTTGGCCTTAGATAGATGGGCAGCGTAGGAAATATGTAAAATAATTTAGATATTTCTATCATTTTTAAAAGATTGGCCCTACCAATGAAGGAGAGTGGAATGTGGTCCCAGGTTTTCAAGGTGCAGTGTAGGGAGGTAATATATGTGGTGATGTTGTCGGAATAAATTTGTGAAAGATGTCTGGGTAGCCGGACTCCTAGATTTTTAAGGCTCGCTGTCTGCAATTTTATTTGATATGTGGATGTCCATAGTGGTTTTGATGGGCCTTTTAGGAATTAGCCTTCACTTTTATCAATATTTATTGTATAGCCTGAAAGGTTTCCTATCTCTTGAATATCTTGTAGGAGGACTGTAAGGTGTTGTTTTGGATTAGTGATCAAATGGAGCAAATCGGCAGCATATGCTGTTAATTTCATTTCGTGACCATCTTTGGTGATGCCTGAGAACAGAGGGGATTGGGAAATGTGGTATAGCAGGGGATCCAGAGACAGGTTAAATAGTATAGGGGACAAGGGGCAGCCCTGCTTAGTGCCTCTGAATAAGTCTATAATTTGGGGTGGTTGGCCATTGACGGAAAGGGAAGTTGTGGAATTTAGATGTAAAAGACCTAAAAAAATTTATGAACAATTGGCCAAACCCTCACTGTATCAGAGTGGCATCCAGAAATGGGCACGCAACTTTATCGAAAGTTTTTTTCGGCGTCGAGACTGAGCACCGGATGATTTTTTTTTCCTGTGCGGCTAAACTGGCTGATGACTAAAGATGGGCGAATTTCTCAAAAATTTGATTCGCCAAGTTCTCCGAATTTTCCGGCAAAATTCTTCTCGACCCGAATTTATTGGCGGCGAGTCTCCTTAAAAAACAGCTATTTCCTGGCTGCAAAGAGCATGTAGGGTGTTGTAGAATGTTGTGCCATGCTCAAATATGCATAGGGAGCGTGGTTTGGTCTTCATACAATGCTGTGTTTTAGGAGGACCCCCAGATGACCGCCACCACGCATAGAAGCGCTTCAGACTTCACTCCTCTGGGCAGTTAATGGGGCAAAACTGAACAAATAACTGAAGTAGGAACGCATTCTGACAAGGTATTGTCAGCGCCTGCTGGAAAGAACCGAGCTGAGGGCCAAGATCCTACAATAGCGTCAAAGAGCGCACTCCTTTTACACAGACATCAGATGATTCCACAGATTATGACAGAACCTGCTCTGTTAAACGCTGATACATGTAGAGCCCCTCCGAAAGAGTGGGCTCTCAAAGTTTTGGTGAGGCGTCATGGCTGATCTAATCTGATGTATAAGGAATTGGGGTGTGGAAATCCGGGCCAATCCACGCCTGATTCACTTGAAAAAGGGTTTAGTCTCTCCACATTTCGGGGGGAACAAGCGGTTTTCCCTTGGGGTAAAAGGGCCCCCCGGTGAAGACCCCCCAAAAAGGGTGTGAACAAAAGGAAGCTAGCCAAAAAGGCGTAAAGGAGCTACACCACGCATCCCATCACGATCCCTAGACACGCCATTACAGAGAACCCGCCCCCGAAAAGGGGACCCTGAAATTTTAGGCACTGAGTCCCTACCCAAAATCCCCTAAGTCTCTAATAAAAAGGTTAGTTTCAGGCCCCAACATAGATAGGGTATGGAAAAGACCAAGGGGGTTAAAAAATGCAGGTGAAAAATGACACAGCCTTTAGATTCAGGGTTGTATCTACATATTCTTTTGAAAAAGAAAAAGTTAGCGGGTTATAGCCACCCCCTAAAGGGCAGACCCTTGGCCGGAATTGGACCCTTTAATCAAATTTTGGGGACTATAAGATAAAAATCTCAGAGACTTTGTCATAACCCCTGCCCCCTAATAAGAGACACCCCCGCCCTGCTTCCAAGCGGGAAGAAAATAGTGACCAAGAACATTTTTGGGCACATTGATGGGGAGGCCTTTACCCTAAAAACCCCAAAGGGGAGGCCTTAAAGCTAAGTACTTCCTTGAATCAAGGTACCCAAATTTCGGGGATGCCTAAGATTTTTTTTGGGCACATTGAAGTTTCCTTGGAGAGAAACAGTTTTTTATTCGATCGAAGATCACCACCAGCTCAGGGAAAAGGTTTTGGGAGCCCTAGTGCCCCCAGAGCCACTTTTTCCCTGGGGGGTGGAGAGTAGCCATTTTTGGGGAAATAGGAGATAGAGGTCAATAAAATTATCCTAGGGACCCTTTTTCTTTGCGACATTTTATTCTAGGAAAAGGGGAGTGGCCCTCTTCGAAACATTTGCAGATTCCCAAACCCAAAAAACAACATTGGTTTAAATTTTCACCTACGGGGGATGATTTTTACCCTACCATTCCGGGAAGGAACATCTCAAAAAATCCGGATTTTTCCCTTGAACACTAAAGTTAAAAGGGAAAAACACCCCACTAACACCCCTCGATGGGAGAGCTCCACCCAACCCCTTTTGTTGGGTTTCCACGGGCATTTCCCTCCGTCTGGGGAGAAATTGTTCTGAAAACCCCCAAATTAAAAACAACAAGAAAAAGATTTAAAAAGATTTTCCTCAAAAGAGGTTATCCAGAAAGACCACAAGAGAACCCCTTTAAAAATTTAAAAGGGGAGGATAGGGTAAACCCCTTTTTGGTCCCAAAAATAAGAACGAACCCCCAGGAGTACCGAAAGGAATGATCTACGCATTTTTGGGGTTTTTACCCTTAATCCCCCATCAATTGAGACATCATAACAAGATATTGGAATTCCTTCTACAAGATAAGACTAAAAGCTATCCTAAACCTCCCCAAAACACACCACGGAAAAGGTTCAGTATTGGGGACCGTCGTAAAGAGCCACTTTTGTGCACCCCCCCAAAAGGGAAATTTGGCTAGAACAGCCAAATGGTTTTTTTAAGTGTGGAAATGTAAATTTGTTCCTTCGTTGTAATGTAAAAAAATTTACAGGGAAAGGACGCCGGGATTTATAACATCGGGGCTTTATCAACTGTTTTTTCTTTGGGTAGTATTTAGCTACATGCCCATTTGGACGGGAATTAGGGGGCAAACCAAACTGAATTCAGACGCGGGGATAGGGGAACATGAAATGAGGTCAAAGACAAGGATACCCCAAAACGCTAGACACATCGGGGGATAACATAAAGGGAAAGGTTAATCTTTTAAGTTTAGGGGAAATTGAACTGTCAAACCTCCCTTAGGGGGGGAGACTGGGACATTGACTCCAAAGAGAGACCCAAGGGAAATACCGACGGGATTGTATATATCCACGGGGGCTAACGAATCACTTTTTTTGCTTGTTTAAACAATGCCCCTTTTTTTAAAACCATCAACCCCTCCATGCTAATTTTGGACTTCCCTTTGGTACTATACTCCTGTCATTAAACAATAAAAGTTTCCCCCTTGTATTTCCCTTTTTAAAACCCTTTTTTTCAAAATAAAATTATCTAACCCCTTTTTTTTTAAAAATTTACACTTCCCCCTGTTCTCTGGTTTCTTTTAAATAAGGTGGAATTAAGGCACTTATATGCATATGGCAACACAAAATTCCCCGGGAAAATTTCCGGGCGGGGTGCTATCATAAACAAATTTTTAAAATTTGGGGGGCTCTTCCCCTTACTCCCGGCTCGCCCCTCTAGGGGATGAGAACAGGGTTACTTTGGGCACACCGGGGCCCCCTTTTGATAGCTTTGGTTTGAGACTGTTGGCGGGGCGACCGGCGCGCTTTTGAAGCCGGCAGGCCCCTTTGCATCCCTATTTTTACTTATGGGTTACGAACCGCCCAACTTGACATCTACGGCCTCGGGCCCCGTCTTGGGCATCCGCGCAAAATTTTTCCCGGGCCCGGGGCCCCAATGTTGCCGGGCTTTGGCCCAGGCGGCGGCTTTCTGCGTGGCTACTTGGTTCCTCCCCACTTCCGGCCCCTTTTTGAATTGGGGGCCCCCGGGTTCCGCCGACACTACGGCCTCAATTATACCCACGGGGGGAAAAAAAAAAGGGGGATTAAAGGCGGGGGAAAAAAAAACAATTTGGGGGGGGGCCCGGGAAAAAATAAGGGGGGGGAAAGAAGGGGAAAACCCCACCCAAAAAAAAAGGGGGGGGCACCTTTTTGGGGGAGGAATCACACAAAAAGTCCACCGGGGGCCTCTTTTCACAACATTAAATTTTTTTTCGGGTTTTTTTTTCCCCTTCAAATTTTTTTCCAACCTCCCCCGGGCCCCCCACCCCCCAAAATTTACCCCCCCCCCCATTTTTTTTTAAAACCGGGAAACCTCCCCCCTTTTTTTTAACCCCTTAAACCCCCGAAAATTACCCCCTGCGCTGGGGTTTTTTTTTTCTTTTCTTTTAAACCCCCCTTTTTTCTTTTACCCCCACCAACCACTAACTTTTTTTTAAAAAAAGGACCCACACTACCCATTTTTCCCTCTTTCCACTTGGCTTTTTTTTCCCCATCAACCCCCCCCCTCCCCAAAAAAAAATTTTAAAACCGGCCCAAAACTCCCCTTTTCGGGGTTTTTTTTTTTCCCCCGGGCCAAAAAAATTTTTCCCCTTTTTCCCCCCTTTTCACCCCTTTTTCACACCCTTTTGGGGCCCCCCCCCCGGGTTTTTTTTTTTTTTTGGTTAAAATTTTGGAAGTTCCCTTTTTAAATTTTTTTTTCTTTTTTTTTCCCCCCCATTTTTGGGACCCTACCCCCGCCCCAAAAACCCTCACCCCACCCCAACGCTCCATCCCACAATTGTCCCCCCCCCCCCCCCGGAAAAGGGGCAAACCCAACGCCAACCACCACCCCCTTTTTTTCCCCCCCCCCCCGGCCCCCCGGGTTTCCCCCCCCCGGGCAAAATCCTCACAAAAACCTTTAGGGGGCCCCCCAACCACCCCCCCCCCCCCACCCCCCCCCAAAACCCTCTAAAAACCCCCCGGTTTCCCCCCCCCCCCGGGCCCAACCCCCCCAACTCTCTTTTCTCAAACCCCCCCTTTTTCCCCCAAAAAACCCCCCCCCTTTTTCCACATCCAAAAAGGGGGGGCCAAACCCCTCGCCAAAGGGGCCGGGCCCCCCAAACCATCCCCCCCCCCCCGCGGGGCCCCCCACCCCGATCCCCGGGGGGGCCCCTCCCCACCCCACCCCCCCCCCCCCCCTTTTCCCTTTCCCCCCCTCCCTTTCCCCCCCCAAAAAACCCTCTTTTTTCCCAAAAACTTTTTCATTTGGCCCTTTTTTTCCCCCCCCCCCCCAAACCCCCCCCACCCCTAGGGAAACCCCCCCCCTCCCCCTTCCCCCCAGACACCTGCCAATTTGGGTAAATTTTAAAACCCACCCGCACAAAAAACCCCCCCCCAAACCGAAAAACCACCATCCCCCCCACCTTCCCCCTCCAGGGGACTCTTTTCCCGATCAACAAAAAAAAGGGGGCCCAAATTTTCCCCAAAAAACGAACCAAAAAAACCAAAATTTGGGGGGCCCCGCCCCCAAATTTTTCCAAAAAAAAACCCCTTCCCCCTTTTTTTTTTCCCCAATTTAAACTTCAAAACCACCCGGGAAAAACCCCAATCCACACCCCCCCGGGGCCTAACCTGCCCCCCTTCCCTTTTCCCCCTTCCTTTCAGGGCAGGCCACCTTTTCCCCCTGCAGCCCTTTTCCCCCCTTGACTTTTTCCCCCCCCCAAAAAAATTTAACTCCCCCCCCCCCCCCCAGGGAAAAAAGGGGGGGCCCCCCTTTTCCCCCCGGGGGGTTTACAAAACCCCCCCCAAAAAAAAAGTTTGCCTTTAAAAACGGCGCCCCAAAACTTTCTGGGCCCCCCCCCCTTTCCCCTTTCGGGCCCCACTGGACTCGCCACGTAGATGTAGATGTAGTCGCCACGTCTCCAGTCCCTCGACCAGACAGATTTTGCAGCATCTGTTCCAGGATATGAAGCAGTGGAATGACGTTATTAATCACGTAGTCCTGGCGACTGACAACGTGGCCTCCTCAAAGGGCCTGAGCAAAGGGCAGGTGTCACGCATGAGCTGCCACTGGCTGACATCAAAATTACACAGGTGTGTACTCTTGTCCGCTTGGATCATCAAAAAATCGTTAATGGCCTTTCTCTGTTAATAGAGTCGGTCCAACATATGGAGGCTGGAATTCCAACGGGTAGAAACATATCAGCCTACGTTGGGGGAGGCCATTCTGCAGCTCAAGGAGGGTGTGCTTGGCTTTGTAGGAATGGATGAAGTGTATGCACAGATTCCTTCCCATTTTTAGAAGGTCTTGCAGATGGGTGGAAGACTTCAGGAACCTTTTGACAACCAGATGGAACACGAGCGCAATGCAGGGTGCATGGGTCATCCCTCCTCGGTGCAGCGTGGACACCATGTTTCTTCCATTGTCTGTCACCATGGTTCCAATTTGCAGTTGTCGGGGAGAAAGCCACACATTGATTTCGTATTGCATGACATGGAGCAGTTCCTCCCCTGTGTGACTTTGTTCGCCCAGGCAAACCAGGTGTAGAACTGCGTGACACCGCTGTGCCCTGCACATGTGGTATGATGGAGCAGCACTTGTGGAGGCTGAGGTGGTGGTGGAGGTGGCAGACATTGGCGCAGGAACAACAGTTTGACAACGTGTAGGAGCAACTGGCGTCTCCTGTACAAGTTGCTGGTGTGGCTGGGCAGATAGCACATTCACCCAATGGGACGTAAAAGACATGTACTGACCCTGACCGTAGTTAAAGCTCCACACGTCTGCGCTGCCGTGCAACTTGGAAGACACCGATAGGCTCAAGGAATGGCCCACCTTCGGTTCTACATATTTGTGCAGGGCAGGTACTGCCTTTTTCGAAAATAAATGTTGGCTTGGGACACTCCACCTCGGCTCAGCACAAGCCATTAGTTCTCTGAACGGTGCAGAGTCCACCACTTGGAAAGGGAGGGACTGCAGTACCAACAACTTGGACAGGAGCACGGTCAGCTTCTGCATCTTAGGATGGTTGGACGCATACTGCTGTCTCTTTGCAATTGCCTCGGTGAACGACTGCTGGCGCCATGAGTGGCGAGGAGCAGGAGCACCTGGACCGGTAGATGATGGGAAAGACAAACCACTCCCTTCGGCAGAGGTGGTGGAGCCTTGACTGGCTGAAATGGCATGCGTGCCACTGGGTGATGCTGCGGCAGGATGGACCACCACATCTGAGACCCGTTTCTCCCAGGCCACCGGATGGTGACGCTGCATGTGTTGACGCAGGGCTGTGGTGCCAACGTTAGCTCCCTGGCCACGCTTCACTTTCTGCCCACAGATTCTACATATACATATGTTCAGCTCCTCCGGTGTCTTGGCAAAAAACTGCCACACCGCCGAGTAGGGGATTTTACTGCCAACGCTCCGCACTGAGTGACTACTACCGCTGCTGCCTTGGTGAGCCCCTGTGCCGCTACTTTCTTTAGACCTGCGAAGCGGTTTTTTCCCAATTTTGCTGGCTGCCTGACCCCAAAGCTGAACCCCTTCTCCCACGAGATGATGAAACCCTTGCTTCACCCCCTTTCCCCAAGTGCAATCGGCTACATCATCATTTGGGTTTTGCCCGTACTGCTATTTTCCTCAGGGTCCGATGCAGAGCCTGACTGTTGCAACAAAATCTCCCATGCCCCTCTCCACACAATACTTTCCCCCCATACTCAAGAAGCAACGGATTCTGCCCCCCTCTTCGCTGCCAATACCTGCTGCTTCCCAAAAAGTTCGCCCCCTGTTTGTGGGGCTGACCCAGACCCCCATAGTAGTTTTTCTGGCTTAGGAACCGAAAGGGGGGAAGGCGGGTTGAGGACGGGAGGGGCCCCTGCCTGTTCCCGGGCCATGCCAAAAAAGGGGGTGTCTGACAACCCCCTGACTTTGGGGGGGTTTTCCGATGTCATCGGGGGAATTGAGCCTAGTCAACAATCAAGAACCCTTGGGGTTCTGGGCAACCACGGCGCAGATGACACCGGCAGTTTTGGCCTCCCGGGGGTCCCCCTGTTGCGACGTCCCCCTTACGTCTGCAACCTGTCCTGTTTGATCAAAAGGGGACAGACCTGTTTAATGAAGAGTTGCAATGAAAACATCACCCTGTATTTTAGTGCAAATTAACCCACAATAAGGGGTTTAAATTAGCCTTGGTATGATACCCCACAGAACAACCAGATTAATTTAGGGGGTTTAAAAGGGGGCAGAAGTACACCCACCCTGGACTTAGGGAGAATACCCCCAAATAAAACAAAATAATGCTGGGTTGTAAAAGTATGTATATACACACACTTGTTTTAAAGGTCTTTCACTCCAGTTGCGAAAAAAACGAGTTTTTTTTGCTAAAGGTACAATAAGACAGCAGCAGCCAGAGCTTTTTTGACAGTCACATGAGAAGTGCGAGAATTAACATGGGTCCGTATTTTTAGGCTGTACGCGCAGAAGCCTCTGGTTGTGATTGGTTCATTCGCACAGTCGTTGAGGGTTTCCTTTCTTACCCCAGAGTTCTCTGCCCCATCACGCCATGTCTCGCGGGCCATTTTAGAAAAAAAAAGCGATTCCTTTCCCCCGAAGTACCCAAAACTTTGCTTCGGCAGGACCCCAAAATTTTTCCCGAAATTCAAAATTTTCTAAATATTTTGGTTGAGTGTCTATTGACACAAACCCAAAATTGGGAAAAAGGGGGGGGGGGGGGGGGGTGGGGGGAGAATTTGCTGGATTCTATTTGCAATGATTTTTGCCAATAGTTTATAATCATTATTTAGTAGTGAAACAGGCCTATAAGAAGATAGTGATAAGGGGTCTTTTCCAGGTTTTAGCAATAGTATAGTCTTGGAATCAAAGAGAGAATCCACTACTTTTACATGTAGGTACAGATCGTTATATAGATTAGTTAGGTGGGGGGTGATATCTGAAATAAGTATATAGAATTCGGCCGAGAAGCCATCAGGGCCTTAGGTTTTACCTGTTGCTGATGAGGCGCGTACCTCTTCCTCTGTGATTTCACCCTCTAATGAAGCCCGTTGTTCCACAGAAATGCCAGGAACCACCACCCTATCAAGAAAGGTATCTACCCTCTCCGTGTTATAGGGAGTTGCGCTGTATAGTGTTTCAAAATAAGATACAACCGCTTGTTCAATTGCCTCAGGATCCCTGAGTATCTTCCCTGTGGTCGGACACCTGATTGCCGAGATCGGGGGTCTCGATTTCCGTGTTTTGTCATATTGGCTAATAATTTGCCTTGACGGTCACCTCATCTGTTAAAACGATAATGAACCACTTTAATTTGCAATTTGGCATAACCTTGGAGGAAGGTGTTGAGGAGCTCTTGAGCTTCCATAAATTTCTGTTTGGTTAAGTCGGAGGGAGTTAACATATATTCGTTTTGTGAGTTGTTAAGACTAAAGTTATTTAAAATGTTTATTTGCAGTTTTCCATTGCATGCTTACATAGTTTATATTGTGGCCTCGTAGCACTGCTTTTGCGGTTAGCCACAGAAGGGCAGGATCGTTAGTATGTGCCCTGTTGTCTTTCACATATTGTTGCCAGTGTATTGACAAAAGGTTTTTAAAGTCATCAGACTTATATAGGTGCTTTGGAAAGGAACATGTTCTCGGTTGATGAATGGGTATAGCGCTCCTAAGAACCAATTGGATTGGGGCATGATCTAAAATGATAGGAAAGATTTCAGTATGCAGTATGTCGGAGTATTGAGTGGTGGCCGTCAGTGCAAAATTGATCTGCGAGAATGTTTAGTGGACTGAAGAATAAAGGGTGTACAATCTATCCGTGGGGTTTGTGGTTCTCCAGTGGTCATAGACCCCAAGAGCCTCCGTGAAATGGTAAAATGCATGATGTGGTGGCATTTCCTTGTGTGAACTGTTTGATCTGTCTATACTTGGGTTTGGAGCGAAGTTAAAATCCCCTATTATCAGGTTCAGGTGTTCTCTTTGAAGCAAAAAGTTCAAAAAAATATGATACCCAGGGGTTTGCGTCTCAAAAAAGCTCCAACTGTGATATATTCTGAGGGGTTTCTATCAGAATTAATGGGATTCTAACGGATTGTTCTTTACAACTTATGAATTTGATTATTAAGCATGAACAGGAAAAATTAGAATCTTTAAAATTGGAGATCAGAACTGTTCAAGCCTCATTAACGGATTTTTCTCATTTGCAACAATACACAGATCTCAATGTCAAAATGCGAAATAATTTAAAATCCTTGGAAGATGACATTGTTAAAATTAAGAAAAACAAATTTCAACGGGACAATAAGGATTATTCTTTGGGACAGGTCTATGATTATGCTTCACATACTTCAAAATATCACTCTATCCTAAAAAGTTCCATGGGGAGACACAGAAAAGAACGTAAGAATGTCAGTTTTGGCTCTACATCAGAAGCTTCTGATTAAGATGGCGCTGGTGGCATGTCGTTCAATGTGAATGAGGCTCCAATTGACAGTGATGTTCCAGTAAAGAAGGTTTCAAAAAACGCAAAAGGCCGCAAAAACGTTCCGGTAGAAAACACAGGAAATGTGTCAACCCGCAGCAAACGGATTTAGCTTCCATTAATTTGGATGAACATGATTGCGTTCTCAATATTTCTTCTTGTGATCTCTCCAAAGACCAATTGGACGTGTTATCTAAAGGTTTGACTTTTGTACCTACTAATGACTTTAATGTTTTTAATACATTGTTGGATGTCAATAGGTTCATTAGGACCTTGACATTACGGCGTTTTTTCTTTCAGGATCATTCCCATTGTAAAATCTCTTCCATTAATAACATGTTTCCCATGGGTAATGAATATTGCAATATGAGTTTTCATGAGCAAGTTACATTATGCCATTTACAAGATATGGAACGTGATAGTGGTTCAACACATAATCGGTTTATTCATCAAATTCCCTTTATGGGCAGTAACCCACAATTTTATCCTAAACAGGCGAGAGTGGAGGTTATGGATCATTATCAGATGGTGGTTGAAAGGGAGTTGAAAAAGCTAGGTGATTCTATTCACAGTAATGGTTCTACAAGTTCTAGCAATTTGACATCAGGACAACAGCAGGCAGTCCAGGAACTTAGAAGTAATGACAATATTATCATCAAAATGGCGGATAAGGGGGGAAAGGTGGTGGTTATGAATAGGTCTTTTTATAAGGAACAGGCGTTGAAAATTTTGAATGATAGTACCACATATAGGCGGCTTTCATGTGATCCCACTGACATTTTCAAGAATAAATTGACTAAGCTATTACATGATGGTATTGACTTGGGTATTCTTAATGAGAAACAAGTCAAATACCTACTTATTGAGTCGACCAGGGCAGCCATTTTCCACGGTCTGCCCAAAATTCATGCATCCACCACCTCTCCCTCCTTGTGTCCTATCATATCCGGCATTGGGTCTTTAAACGAGAGACTGTGTGATTGGGTGGATTCCCTGCTGCAGCCCCTCGTTACTCGTGTGCCGGGTTATGTTAGGGACAGTAAACAAATATTACAAATATTTGATGATTTTCATTGGTCGGCTTCTTTTCACTGGATTGCCTGTGATGTTTCCTCATTGTATTCCAGCATCCCTCATGATAAGGGATTAATAGCTCTAGCTTATCATCTGTATAACTTTAGTTCATACACTGAGGATATGATTGAATACATTTTGGATATTGTTGCATATCTTTTGAAACATAACTTTTTTCAATTTGATGATCAATTTTTTCTCCAGACGTGTGGAGCGCCAATGGGGGCGAAATTTTCGCCCTCACTGGCGAATCTTTACATGTCTTGGTGGGAATCACGGTACATTTTTTCAGTACATAATCCTTTTTCTGCTTATATTCACTGGTTTGGGTGATTTATCGATGACATCCTCATTGTCTGGGATGGGGAGTCATCTAATATACCTGATTTTCTCCGTTATCTCAATGACAATGAGGATGGCCTTGGTTTCACCCATTCCAGTGATCCACATTCTATTTCATTTTTGGATATATTGTTGATTGGTTCAACCAACAGGGTCAAAACCTCATTATTCCGAAAACCCACTGTGGGTAATGCGATACTTCATGCCTCTAGTCATCATCCGCGATCTACTGTTCAGGCTATTCCTGTTGGTGAGTTTACCAGGATCAAGCAAGCTTGTTCAGATGTTGGAAACTGTCAGCGTTTGGTCAGTGAATCCAAACAAAGATTATCTTGTAGACACTACCCCAAATGGATGTTGGAGAGGGCAGATAGTATTGTCTCTAAACGTTCGAGATCTGATTTGTTACATTGTCCCTCGAAACGTATTAATAACCTCTCTCAGGATAGGACACCAGTTACCTTCAGTACCAAGTACAGTAATCAGTTTTCATCTGTAGTTAAGATTAGTGTTGAGTGATTATTATCGACAAAGTTGAAATCGGCACAGTTTTTATGGTGATCAGATTTTTTAGATCATGCGATAATTTAGGTTAAAATCTGTGCATCATCTATTAAGATCTCGCCTTTTTCGGCTCTTCCTGTAAATTTGGCGGACAGCAAATCAGATTGCAGAATATAGCAGGGTGAGATGTGTGTGCGACGTCATGACTGGGATGTGTATGGTTGCGATTGGCTGGAAAAATCACATGACCTCTTTTTACATATAACAGCGTTTCCTGTTTAGCCTCAGTGTCTCTCAGCGTCTCAGAGCAGAAGGAGGTGCACTCTTCTTGTTTCCAAACAGCTCAGCGATATTATTATATTTCTTCACAGAGAAACCTCTACTATTAGATTTGATTCTTACAATTTAGTTATATTAGAGATTGGAAGATTTTATATAGTTAGGTAGAGAATTTTAAAGGAGCATCTACCGCTGTAAAGTCACGGGGGGGGGGGGGGGAGCGGAGGGGGGGGGCCCCCGCGGGCGAACACAGACAAGGTAAATAAAAAATAATGGATAAAGTTGACCAAGACTTGGTGTAGACATTGCAATAGCTTTATTACTAACAGTTTTCTATTGAAATATTTCCTGGATTTTGGGCACCCCAAACTTTTAGGATACTTATCTTTTTAAAATAACTGAAAGGTTTTCTTTGTTAGGTGAAAAAACTCCACTTTTATTTTTCAGAAATTACATTTGATAGGTGTTCATTTTCTTTTTTTCCCCATTCCCCTTTGTTGTATACTCCCCTTGTATTTTTTTTTTTTTTAAAGGGGATGTATGTTTCCTTATTTTGGCTGATAAAACACTTCTTTTAGTTTCCCAACCTGTAAATGCAGGGCCCCTTCTTCCCCCCCCAAAGCTGGATGACATCATCCCCCATTCACTGCGGGCCGAGACCCCCCCCCCCCCCCCCCCCCCCGCCCCCTCCCCTTGGTCAACATACATGTGTCTCTCCCTATCAGTTTTATTTATAAAGCTGTAAAAAAACCAAACAGGCGGCTTTAAAAATCTAATCTGAGCACTAAATTTTCCTTCACAGTAAAAAATTATTACAGCTTTCTAAAAACGGCCAGATTTTTGCGTGAGCAGGGGGGATTTTTGGCACGGGGTTTCCAAAACGGGCATTTTTTTCTATTGAAACAATCTGCTGCATTTCGGGGTTTCTGCTGGTGTGGAGACAAAAAAAAAAATGCAAGGGCCCCCCCTAACCTGGGGTCATTCTGTACAGCCCGTGAATGACCCGGGGGTTTAAAAACAAATGAAAAATTGGGGCTCTCACTATAAATTTGAAAGGAGGAGGGATCAGGGGGTTTTTAAAGACCCACACTGGATATCAGTGTAAAAAAAACACAAGAAAAGGGGAAACACTGTGAGAACAAGGCAGCTTTGCTAATGACTTCCAATTGAAAAGGGTTTTTGTTTTCATTTTCCCCTTATTCTGAAAAACCCTTTTAAGGAAACGATACCCCCCTTTAAATTAAAAACCCAGCAATTTCAGCCCCCGGGGTTGATGGGTGCCAAAAATACCTTGTAAAAACCGGGTTTAACATTCAAAAAATACGTGTTTTTTTTTGGGCCCCCGTTTGGGGCCCGCATTTAAAAAGCTTTTTTGTTAAAATTTAAAGGGAAAAAAACCTTTTTAACCTTAAATTTTAGTTGGCTTTTACCGCAAATTTTTTAAAAGTCACCCCCAAAGGTGAATTGATGGGTGCCCAAAAAATCCCTTTTATTATCCAATACATTACAATACATTTTTTTTTTGCACTTTTCCCCCAGCCCAGATTTGTAAATAAGCCACCTTGATTTTTTAAAATTTGAATCCAGCAATTTTTTGTGTTTACCAAAAGGTAAATTTGGATAGGGGCCAAAAAATACCTTTTTTTTATCCAATCCTTTCAGATACGTGTTTTTTCACTTTGGGGGCGGGCCAGTTTTGGGTGTTAGATCACTTTCGAAATTTTTGAACCCAAAGCTTTTTTGTTTTGATTTGAGGGTTTTGGGGAAATACTTTTGTTTTGCCGTCTTTTAAAAGAGTTTTTCCCCAAAACTCTTCCTTTACCCCCCCAAAAAATTTGTATTTTTTCTGAACTTTGGAGTGAAATTTTTTTGGGGAAAGGGCGAGCAAAGAGGGGGGTAGGACAGGGAGGAAAGGGGAAGAGAGAAAGGGGTGCCCTTCCATTTCGGGCGAAAACCCAGCATGCCAGCGGATCACATTTTGCAGGCCGTCAGGCCTGTCACCCGCTGGGTCGGGCCCCGGTGAATCCAGAAAAGAAAGCGCGCCAATCTGCCCTTTTTCAGTGGTTAATGAAACTGCACCGCAGTCTTCCCTCCTCGTCCCCCAGCCCGGGGCCCAAATGTCGTCATCAGCATCACCAAACCCGGGCCCAAACCCTAAAACAGCCCAATGTCAACTCGTGTACCCCCCACTGGGGAAATAATCCATTTTCGGGAAGACCCCCTTTGACGAACCAAAATGGGGTTGGGGCCCCGGGAAGGCATTTTTAAAAAAGATCGAGGCCAAAGGGGGATGATTTTCCCCCTGCTCGCCCCCCAGTTTACTGATGCCACAGAGGGGGAAAGGGAAAGGGGCCGGTCAATGGGCCCCCAAAAACCCCCCCGGGGGGGCGGCAACGCCTTGCAGTCCCCTTTCCCTTGTAGCCCGCAGCCCCCTGGAGGGCCAAAATTGGTCAGACGACAAAAATTTAACCTGGGTGGAAATGATGATAAATGGACGACTTTGCGGATCCAAGTGGTCTTTTTCCAGCTTTTTTTGTTTGCGAGGGCTTCATCACTGGACGGGGGGAAAAAGATGGGGGGGGGTTTTTCGAAAGGGTTCCGCCCCCAAAAAAAGGGAGGAGGGCTTCGCAGAAGTCCGTGTTATGATTCCGCCGCCAGGGGCCCAGGGGAAAACCCCCGCTCCCGCTTACCCCCGGAAAAAAAAAGGTCCGGGACCTCCAAGCCGGGGCCTTCTTTGAGCAAGCCTTGATTCACCCAGCGATTTTAAAATTTCCCCCGCTTTTGCCGTAAAGGCAAAAAAGAAAGGGGCAAGAACCTTAGGGGTTTAAAACCACCCCAAAATGCCCTAGTCACTTGCACGAAATGCATGATTTGAAATGGAGGCAACATTTGGGCCCAAAAAAAGGGCCCAAAACCGACCCGGGGCCCCCCAAAAACCACTGTCACACCCCCCTGTTTTTCCGCCTCCCCCCCCGAACCACCAAGCTTTCCCTTTCCACTGCCCATGTCTCCAGAGTCATGATCGGGGATCAGCCCCCCCACCCCACCGTCGCCCGAGTACCACCAGAAACCACCAGAGACCCATCCAAACCCCTTCCCTTTCCGCCATTTTTGACGACCTACCCCCGGGGACGGGCGGCCAGTCTAGCAAGCCTTCTGTTTTCCAGGATTGGGACCCAGAAAAAAAACACTTTAAACCCAAATTTTCCCCAAAAGGCCAAAAGCCTGAATGTCGGCATTCCCGGCTTTTGGCCTTGGAAATTTTGCCTTTCCGTTTGGAGGACACAGATGGGTTCCCCCAACTTTCAGGCCCTTCCCTTTCCCCCCCAATCCCAAATTTCCCGAGCAGGCATTTTTTTGCCAAAAAAAGCCGCCCCGCCCTGGCCCCCCAAGGGGTCATCTAAAATTTCAAGCGTGTTTTTTCTGCACCCTTGGGGCCGGGGAAAAGTCCATTTTGACCCCCGGGCCCACATGGACTGGGTTAACCCAGGGGCCAAGGCCCCTATATCTGTGGGGCTCACGGGTGGAGCCCCCTGGGGGTGACGGTGTTTTGGGGGGTCGGAAAAAGCTCTTCAAAACCGCGGGATGGTGAAAGGGTTTTTTCCCCCCAAAGGGGTCCTCTGGGGGCCCATCACGTCCCCCAGGAAAACCGGCCGTTTTGGAAATTAATCTTTTTTGGGAGACCCCACCACAGGTCAGGAGTTGTGGACGGTTTCTTGCAAGGGAGATGGGTTTTTGGCGGGGTTTGCCAAGAACCTTTGGGGCCCGGAAATGGGGTTTGGGGAAAACGGGGGGAAATTTCTGCGGGGCCGCCCTTAAGATCGGTAGGCGGGAAAAAAAATTTCCCCTTGCTGGAACTTTGCCCCATAACCCTTGTGGGCCAGAAATTTTAAAGGGGCAAACCCGGGCTGGCCCTTGCCTGCTGGGGAAAAGGCTCGAATCAAATTTTTTGCACTTCCCCCCGTTCGCCCCCTGCTTCGTCCCCCCGGGCCCCCCCTGCGTTGCGGGCGTCCCCTCGGCCCCCCCGGTCAACATTTCCCCTTGTTGACGGGGCCCAACCCCGCGGAAATTTCCCCCCTTTCCACTTTGCTCCAGGGGGGGGGGATTGGGCAGCAGCGCAATGCCCATTCGCATTTACGAAGTAAACCTTTGGCCTGAAAGCAGCGGGCGGACCTGGGGGTTTGTTGACCCAAACCGAGAGTGGAGGCGGGGGAAAGAGCCCCTTGCACCATCCTTCCAGTTTTGAAGAACCCAACCAAAATGGTCAGTGCGGACAATGCCCCCTTGTCCAAACCCTTTTGGGGATTTAGTTCTGGAACGATCGTTGGGGCACTCTGAAAAACAGGTCCCCCAGCGACGGGGGAAGGGGACGGCACAGATGCGGACAGGGCCCCTTGTAAAAAACCAAAAGGGGCCCGGGGCCTTTTCCCCAAATTTTATGGGGTTTTATTTTGGCAGTGGTTCGGGGTCCAGAGCTAGTGCAAAGGGGGGGCCCCAACACTCCAGGGTGCACATCCCCCGGCCAAGTTTAGGGCGGGTTTTAAGTGTTTCCGGTTTGGGAGCGGAGGAGGAGGGGGTATTTTCCCAACAAACCCATGGTTTCCGCGTCCCTCTTTTGGGAAAAAGGTTGGGCGAATTTGAGGCGGAAGGGGAAATGAGGGAAAATCCGTTTTGCTAGTGCCCCTCGACCCCAGAGGCCCTTTGGGGAAAACAAGGCTCCATCTCTCCATGAGTGCTTTGGGTGCTCCATTTCCCCCCAACCCTGATCCCGCATTAAGGCCCCTCAAAATGAACAACGTTTTCTGGGGGGCCACCCCCCTGGGTCCCCGGACAAAACCAAAAAATTGCATTTTTCCCTTTCCCCCCACCCAAAAGAGGGGTAAAATTTCAGGAAATTAGAAACCTTGCTGATGGGTCAAAAAAAAAGACATCTGTTGCGTTGCTTCACGTTCCCCAAATGTCCCCGGGTGGAAAAAAACATCATCGATGTGACAGCAGTAGGTGCCAATAGGCGTAGCAGCAGCAGCAGGGCAAGGTGGCAAAGGGCCAAAAGAGTGACCTTTGGGGAATCTTTGTTTACCACCTCCCCAAGCATGCAATGCAAAGGGCCCCAAAACCAACACACCCAAAATCAAACTTAAATCATGGGGGCACACTATTGCGTTCAAAACCGATGTTTTTTTGTTTGTTCCCGGGCCCAATAACTTCTGGGTATTTCCCAAAATTTTGGGCGAATGGCCCAAACTGGCTCGTCAAGCCATAGGGGTGTTTTTCCCGCCCCGCAGCCGGTCATATCTGGCGGGGCCTTTGCACAGTGGAGGGTCATTACAGACAAAAAGCATCCGGTTTCCACAGATAAAAAGGGGTCGTTTGACTTTCTCAAAATTTAAACAGGGATGGATTTTTGTTGTTTGGGGGGCCCCAATTTTCCGGGGTCCAAACCCATTAGTTTTCCGGGTTTTCTCACATTCCTCTTCAAACAGAAAGGGGCCTCTTGAAACTTTTTTTAAAATGTCATTTCTTAAATGCCAAATTTTTTTTCTCTTTCCCCAACCCGTTCATTTTGTGGTTTTGCTGGGAGGAACGGGAAAAGACAGCAAGGGGTTTTTTGAAAAAACCGTATTCCATTTTCTCACTTTTTTTTTAAGAATTTTTTGCATTTTTTCAGGTTTTGAGGGCATTTTTTTGCTGTGAATACACTATAATTTGGGCCTTTGGAAAAGAAATTTTGGCTTATAAGTTTGGGATTTCTCCCCCCACAATTTTAATTTGTGGGTTTTTAAAATCATTTTTTTAATTTTTTTGGGGCTTGGGTGCTTTGAAATTTCGCCCAATTTTAAAGGGCCTATTTAAAAAAAAAGGGTTTTTTCTAACCAAAATTTGTTTTTCACAAATTTCAAAAAAGTGGGTTTAAGGGTGGGTGGTGCGGGGCAGAAACAGGAATAGGAGGGGCACCCGTTTAAAGGGCACAATTTCAAAATTACTTTTTTTTTAAATATATTTAAAATAGCTATCAATCCCTGTATTGAGACAACCCCTTTAACCAATTTAAAAAAAAGAGAAACCCAAAGGGCCATGGGGGGGGATTCCATCCTATTTTAAAAATTTTTTTCTAAATTAAAGTAAATAAAAAACTTGCATGTACAAAATAGCTGGTTTAAAAAAAAAAATTTTTCCCCGGAAAAATTTTACAAGGGAGGTTCAGGAAAAAAATTGACCAGAATTTTTAAAGGGGATTTCCCCGGGACATGGAGTATGGAGCCCCCGGGCAGAGAAAAAAGTACAGAGGGGCAAATTTCCCCCAGCACGTTTAGTTTAAAAAAAAAAAAAAGAAGCCAAGAAAAAGGGCACCTGGGTTTTTTAACAGGGGGCGGGTTTTCCCCCCATTTTCCAATGAAGGGTCAATTGGTTTGCACTTTAACGGGGGGGGCAAGCCCCTACCCAGGGCGGGACAGTATATGTCCAGTGAAACCCAAAATGGGGGTTGAAAGACTCCCTTTTTCCCGGGGTTTTTTTAAACTGGGGGCCCTGCAGGTTTGGTTTTCTCATTTCTGTGGCCCAGGACAGGTTTTTTAGTCAACGTGTTTAAATTTTAAAATTTTGTGGTTCAAAGACTCCTTTTTTTCCCGGAAATTTTGATTCGGGGGTCTTCGGTTTGGGGGTCATGCTTGGCGTTTCCGGACAGGGATTTTTCAATGTCCCTTTAAGTAAGTGTGGTTTTTTAAATTTAACTGGGCCTTTTGGCCCCTTTTTTTAATTTTTGGGTGGGTTTCGGTTTAAAGGGGCATGCTTTTGGTAAAAGACGGGGGGCGAATGTTTTGTGATTTTTTTTTTTTGTGACCCTTTTTAAAAAACCCAAGTAGTTGCCTTTGGGTGTAGCACGTACCATTGACTGTTGTGGGTGTTAATTTTCCCGCTTTTTTCCAGCCCTGTTTGGGGGGTAAAAAATGAAAGGGGTTGTTGCTCTCCCATAGACTTTAATGGTCATCGCTCATAATCGATGCTCAATTTTCGACTATCTGGTCGTTTATGGTTTGGGGCTTTTTGGCCATCGACCGTTTTCGATGGCCAACGCAATCCCCTCAACACTATTAAGATTTTGAAAGAAAAATTCCTATCTTATGGCGGATCCTACTTTACTGAAAAATTTTTTTGAAGGTTTTTAGATTTGTATCCCAAAGAGGGGAAAACTTTTTTGGTTTTAACCCTTTTTACCCATATGTATAGGGGAATAATTTTACCTCCAATTGGTTGTCCGGGTTTAAGGGATTTACAAATGGGTGGTTTGTGGCTCTTTTTGTTAGTTTATTAAGACACCGAAAAAACAAACATTTTCCCTTTTCAACCCCTTTGAGCTTTTTGTATTTTAAAATTTTTTTAATTTTTAACAGCAATTTCTTGTAATGCCATTGAGTGTACCAAAATTTTTAAGCTGAAAAATAGTTGGATGCCTACCCTTCTTTTTAAAAAAAAAAGGGGTTGCTGAAAATATTTCCGATGCCATTAACCCTTTGAGTATCAATTATTTTGGCTCTCCCCGCATTTTCCCTGTTCATGGTGGTGATCTGTCGGGTTTTTCCACCCCATGGTTTTGAAAGGGGGTTTAAAACCCCTTTTAGGGGAGGGGGGGACGTAGGAGGGTTCTCCTTGACCGGGAGGCTTTAAATGGCAATTGGAATCCCGGCATCCAAAAGGCATGAATCATAAAAACGATTTGCTATACCTGTTTTAAATTTCAATAATTAGGGACATTTGGCTTTTAATTTTTATATTTATATTATATTATATATAAAAAAAATTTTTTTTTCTCATATGTATTCACACATTCATTTTTATATTTAATTTTTTTCCTTCCCTTTTTTTTTTCTTCCTCTCTACATCTTTTTACACACTCATTTTTATGTTAATTTTTTTCTTTTTTTTCTTTCATTATATTTATTTACACATTTATTTTCATGTCTTTTTTTTCTTTCTCTTATTACATTCATTCATACACTCATTTCCATGTCTTTTTTTTTTCCATTACATTTACTCATACCCTCATTTTCACATTAAATTTTTTCTTTTTTTCAGATTTTTTTTTTCCCCATTCTTTTATTCACACTCCTTTTTATGTTCCTTTTTTTTTCTCTCCTCACATCTATTCACACATTTATTTTCATGTTTTTTTGTTTTTTTTGCAAGGAGACTTTGCAAGTACTTTGCAAGGAGACATGTTTTGCCTGTCTTTAAATATGTTCTAAAAAACGTATGTTATTTGAATCATGTCACATGATTGTTTCTGACACGTCATTGGTTTTGATTTCCTTTAAAAGGGGTTGTCTCGCTAAAAGAATAGCTTTAAATTGTAGGGAACACAAAAAAAAGAATTTTCCAAAAAATATTGATTGTTCCTCTGTTTTCCTAAAGGGGATAAGTGAATTTTTTACCCTCCTTGGGGTATTTCAGTTCCCCCAGTAAGACCTGTAAAAAATCTCCCAGGGTGTTTGTTCAATGAGATAAAAAGAGGTGGTCATCCACGGTCTGCAGTTTCAGTCATGTCCTGTGCTGCCAGACAGTAAAAAGCCCTTATTTTCTAAGTAAAAAGTCGTAAAATTTGGGGGTTTTGTTTTGGGGATCAGATAAGAAGTCCTAGAGTAGTTTGAGAAACTAATCAATCTAATTAGCATTGAAAGCATGGGCTTATGCTGTTTAAAACCGGAGTTTTATGCAATTGTCGAAAGGAAGTGACGTGAATTTCTTTCATTTCATTCTTTGAAACCATGTGGGAGACAAATCCTTTAAATATTTTTTTGAGTGTTCTGTTTTTTAAGTCAGGATTAAGGGTGTTTCCCCAAAGTGTTGACTCTCTGTCGTGTCTGGATTTTTAAAGATTTGATTACAATTTAAAAAAGATTTTATTTTATCCATGGGGGCTGGATCTTTTCCGCCATCCATGCGGACTTCGTCTGAAGAATAAAGGGTGTACAATCTATCCGTGGGGTTCATGGTTCTCCAGTGGTCATAGAACCCCAGAGCCTCTGTGAAATGGTAAAATGCATGATGATGTAGCATTTCCTTGTGTGAACGGTTTGATCTGTCTATACTTGGATTTGGAGCGAAGTTAAAATCCCCTATTATCAGGTTCAGGTGTTCTCTTTGAAGCAAAAAGTCGAGATCAGTGAAAAATTTTCCATTTGGGGTGTATAAATGCTTGTCATTTTTTTAACTGGTAATCCTTTTTCCAGATGATGGGAAGTTGTCTCTAGAGGAGTTCCAGGCCTTTTTCTCAGATGGGACCCTCAACGAGGAGGAACTTGAAACACTGTTTCACACCATCGACTCTGACAACACCAAGTAAGAATATAATGCTCTTCTTTCTGCTTAATAGAGCATATCTGTGTTTCTTCTGTTCTAACCCTATCTCTGCTCGGCCTTCTGTATATGGAATAGTAAGATTCAAGTTAGTTAGATCTGGTTGATCATTCAAAAAATTATATTAATAATGGTTAAGTACTAGGAACATATAATAACCTAAAATCTATTAATTAATCCGTAGCAAAATAAAATGTTATGCCTTTTTGGTTTTGTATCCATTACTTAACATTTAATATGATTTAGTAGAAGGCTGACTATTTTCAACTGAACCTCAAAATATACCAATCCTCATATGTGTGTACGAGTTTGTTTTGTTTTTATACTTTTCTGTCCTTATCGGTATTTTTTATGGCTTTCTCAAAAAAAACAGAAAATGTATAAATAAACTGCACAGTTAACAGCAGTTGAAGGGATAATCACTTAGCTGATTTTTTGCTTAAATTTCTGAAATTGGAAATCAGTTTCATACATTTGAATGGGGTGGTTGTTTACACATATAGGTTTTTGCAATAGTTCTACATTATACCTCAAATGCTCCTTTTTATTCTATACGCAGGCTCCTCCTGTTGTGGATATGCTCTGACCAATCAAATGTCTCCCCTACTGCTTCCCTCTCGAAACGTGGGTCTCACCCACAGGCCTAAAGGGACACTACCATCAAAAAATTATTCTAAACATATTGACAAGCAATATGTGACTATTATATGCCATTTTTCTTGTAAAATTTGGTTGCTGCATTGCTCTCTATAATATAAGTTCTCCTATGTACATTACTTCTTAGTTTGTGTCTCTGACTTCCCCTCTTTGAGCTTTAATAGCACAGCAGTGAGGATAGCTTGACATTCTCATCCAGACCTTTAACACTTACCTCCCTCAGGCAGTTATCAGCAGGACTTAATAAGTCTGAAGTAAACTGGAGTCCCTCTACCCCTTCCCCGCATGGCAAAAATATTTAACCCTTTAGTCATTCTACAACATCCAGTATACAATATAGCTCTTAACTGACAGACAAGTAAAAGGTTACCATATGCAGAATATAAACAATTTGTGGTTATTTTTGTTTCTTCATCTGTACCGTGAGACAAGACATTTTTTTAATCTCTTCCTAACACCGCTATTTTTGGTGACTAATTTTTTATTTTTATCTGTCTTCAAAGAACTACAACTTTTTTTCCTTAAAACTTAAGGGCTTGTTTTTTGCAGGGCGAGCTATTTATTTATTTGAATAGTACCATCTAATGTGTAATATAATTTTGAGAAAAATAATAATGTTTGTTGGGTGTAACAGGAAGAAGATTCAATTGCACAATTTTTGTGGGTTTTGTTTTTATAAAGCTCAGTATGCGGCATAAATGACATGAATATGCTGTGCACATAAAAACAATATACATTTGGAATCACGAATCGTGCTTGTTTATATGTACTTTTACCAGCTGTTTAAAAAATAAACACTTCTTTGTAAATGCAAACAAAATTGCTTTCCATCACTATTTTTGCAGACCGATAATTTTATAATTTTTTTTCATCTATGAACCCAAGAGATTTTTTTTTGTGGGCTATTTTCTATTGGTATGACTTTGGGTCACATGGGAATTATTCTGTCCTTTCAAGTATTGCTTTGATCATTGCCCTGTCGGTTTATCCATCTTTATCAAGGCCTATGCAGAGGACAATAGAACTATTATGTCATTACCTTTTATTTGTAATGAGACCACATGCTGATATGCTCTTCTCATAGCACCAACCATAAACTGAGAATAGTCTGCCCTGCCATTCAGGATTTTTTGTTACTTTATTATCACAGCTAGAGAAGGACAATATTTTATGTGTCATTTTGAATTACACAGGAATGGCAAATAAAAAAAATAAAAAATACTACCAAAAATTCTAACAAATTGTTTTCCAGGGCTGTGGAGTCGGTAAGCCAAAGCTCCAACTCTGACTCCTCAATTTCCCTAACACTGATTTCGACTCTTACTCCTACGCTGAAATCTGATCAATCTGTTTGCTATGGGAGTAGAATCTGCTCCGTGTCCACCAAATACTTTTCAAAATTAAACTCCTCTGATGAGGCTGAAGATATGGGAGCAGTAGCACTTACAAGACCCAATTCCTCTTGCTCTTGGCACTGCATTGAACTGTACCAATTTATTACATATTTTTGGATTCAGTCCATTTTATAATGTCTCCGACACCACAGCCCGGTTGTTTTCCAGGATTTTTTGTTTAGCAAAAAATACCCCTTTCTGACAGTAGTATCACTTTAAAATAGAGGCTGCATCTGCATCCCACTATTTCAGTAACCTTTATTTCCCGCTCTCTTTAGTTACTCTGTTACTGAAGTTACACTTCTTGGTGACCAAATAGGTTTCCAAACATTTAACCCAAAAGCTGTAGAAAGGGAAATGAGGGGGAAGATATGTTTTATAGTGTTACACTACTCTCAGCGAGTGTTATTAGTTACAGCACATGCATGTTCAGGTAATAATCTGGAGCCAGTGGGACTTTTTCAGTTTTGGATATGCAAAATACCCCATTGGCAGGAGAGTGGTAATTATGTGCAATGATGCTGACAGGGTAATGTAGAACATACACTGTTTTTAACACCCCAAGGACCACTATACAACTTTTTTTCAGCAAAAAATGAGCTGGTATCAGTGTCCTGTACTGGATGAAGCAAGGGATCATGTGTCTGGTGACAGCGTGGAATCTGTGCTAATGGAATAGAGTGGACATATCTCAGATCTGAGCCATTTAACCCCTACATGCCAACTCTCCCGCTTTTGGCGGGGGGGTCCCGCTATTTGGGGTCCCCCCCCCCCCGCCCTTCTGGCAGAGTTGGCATTCCGTCCTCCGCCAACAGTCGGCGGGGGTTCTTTACATTACTGCGGCGCAAGAGTAGCGCTGGTGCGCTAGTCTTTTGCCACCGGGCCGCTCCTACAGGCGGGTGAAGCGGCCGCTTCACCCGCCCTGAGTCTCGCTGTGCAGGGAGGAAGCAGGAGGGATCGCTCCCTCCTCCCGCTGTATGTACAGCGCCGGTGTGCGGTGTACATACAGGTCAGCGGCGCAGGGGAAGTGACGCGCCTCTGCACTCACTTCCCCTGCGTCGCTGAGGAGATCGGAGATGTCCGACGCTGCAGGAGCCTGGTAAGATAAGTGGATTTTATTATTTTATTTTTATTAGCTACATGGGGGGCTCTACCTGGCTACTAAAGGGGGCAAAAACCTACCTGGCTACTAAAGGGGGCAACTAACCTACCTGGCCTACTAAAGGGGGCAAATACCTTCCTGGCTACTAAGGGGGCAACTACCTACTGGCTTTCTAAAGGGGGCAATTACCTTCCTGGCTTCTAAAGGGGGCCCAAATACCTTCCTGGCTTCTAAAGGGGGCAACTACCTTCCTGGCTTTCTAAAAGGGGGCAACTACCTTTCCCGGCTTCAAAGGGGGCAACTACCTTCCGGGCTACGAAGGGGGCAAACTACCTTCCTGGCTACGAAAGGGGGGCAACTACCTCCTGGCTACGAAAGGGGGCAACTATTTTCCTGGCCCCGAAAGGGGGCAATACCTACTGGCCGAAAGGGGCAACTACCCTCGGGTTCGAAAGGGGGCAAATACCTTTTGGTTTTTAAAAAGGGGGGCAACTACCTACCGGGTTCGAAAGGGGGAACTACTCCCTGGCTTCAAAGGGGGAACTTCCTCCCGGGTTTTCAAAGGGGGCAATTTACCTCCCTGGCTCAAAAGGGGGGCAACTACCTACTGGTTATGGGGGGGCTACTACCTGGTAAAAGGGGCATTACCTGGCTTTCTTCCAAAGCCATTATGCAGTTAGGCAGAGTGGGTGTGGCTTTTTGAAGGGGCGTGTCACACCAAAAAGATGGGCGTGTCCATGCAAATGCGCGCCGCCCTCTCTAATCTCCTGCTTTTCCATTTTCAAAAGTTGGCAACTATGATTTAACCCCTTAGATGCAACAGTGAGTAGTCACCATTGCACCTCACTGGTTTTCGAGGGAGGTGGTTCCATCTCTCACCCCACGGTTCCCCTGTAATTATGTTTCCAGGGAGCCGCTAGTTTTATATGGTAGCCGGGGACATAATGAAGGCTCCCAAAAAAAATTTCTGTGTATGCTTTTCAGCTCCTGCCTGAGGTAGGGTTCAGTAGAATGTCTGGCAGTTCTGCACTAACCGATATAATACACTACATAAGTAATGTGGTGCATTATTTCAGCAGTCAAATTGGCTAAGCAACAAATTATTATAGAGGGGTTAAATATGTATAACAATAATAAGCAGTCTTGTGTAGAGCTATGTAGCAAGGGAATTTAACATGGTTGTCTCTTCAGTCAATGGTGAAATATCATTATCTCTGTAACTAAGTGGCAGCAATGTAAGCAAAGCACCATGCCACTTCAACAGCTGGTGACTCTGTGGCTTTTCCTACCATGCCATCAGTGTTTATAAGAAAACTACATTGACTTGACAAATATCTCCCTAAATCATATGCATTTATTTGCTCTTCTTACAATATGTTACCATGTGATGCCCAGGGACATAGCTCTAGGGGATACAGACATAAGTCGCTGCTGGGCCCTGGAGACTGAGGGGGCCCCAAGGCTACTCTTCTACATAAGATACCAATATTCTAAATGGCACATGGTAGGTGGTCTCATTTATAGATTTTGCATTGAGGCTCAGGTGCTTTAAAGAGGACTTATCTCCTACAGGAAAACATGAAGTAACAGAAAACTAAAATATAAACACTTTATCAAATATGTTTAATTAGGAAAATCTAATTATTTCATGTGTAATTCAGTAAAAATAAAAGGGCTGGTCCTTTCAGAAAGGAAGACTGAAGTTAGGCTTTGCACGGTGTGATAGCTCTTTGAGACTTCCTGCTTCTGAGCTGGGAGAGTCCCCTGTGGAATGAGGAATCTGTAGGTTTACAGCATGTGGACGCAGGGGAGATCTGTGCTGCTGTCTTTATGCTGCTTGTTATATCAGCAGCACTGTAATACAGATGCTTGTATGTTATGGTTCAGCAGCAACCGGTTAACCCTGACATAGCTTTGACCTTAGTGTGTGAGATGAGAGACTCGGATCAGTGGTGTAGGTACACACACATGCAACCAAGTCTCTGAGCTAGGAGGACTCACAGGCCCCCCTTACCACACAGCGGCATCGCTGGTTATATGTGACAAGAGATTAGAGGTATTAGAACTGACGCCTGCATAGTGCATGATCTGCATTGGGAACAAGTTGCTAAGTATCCAAAGGCTGCCATAACAGCTTGTTTAATCACCTAGATGTAGTGGTCAGTAGCGCCTGCTGCATCTGGGTTACTGACAAAGAGAGGGGACTTTTTTAGCCATTGCTACCTCTCTAACGCAATCACAGTGTGCCGATGGTTGCCATAGCAGCTGAAGACCAAATAATGCTCTCCGGATCAGCCATGCATGAAGCTAATTAGGCCCTTCCACAGACCGGGTACAATAGGCTGCCTACCAAAGTATTTATCCCAATCACGTTTTTATCGTTTATTCCCAAATAAAATAAAAAAAAACAAAGTAAAAACATTTACTTAAAGTGCTTAAAAGTATTAATAGAAGAATAAATATAAAGCAAACACAAAACCCTTTTCCAAATAAAGTAATTTTTGTAAAAAAAAAAGTTAAAATGGTGCACATTTTGGAAGGTGATCGAGCTCCTGGCTTTCACCTTGTTGAAAGCTGATAGAACCTCTGGCTCTCATCTATCAGGGGGGGTCGTCAGTGCGTAATGGTACCAAAAGGGTGATGCCACGATGCCCAAAGACTTCGGATAAGTAAGTACCCCGACTTTCTCCGTTTGGGGGTAGTTGGGGATTTTCATTTCTTTTTTGGAGTTGTAGGACCTCAGGAATTCCGTTTTCCTGCGGCCCCCCACCGGCGTTTTTTTTTTTTTTTTTATCAGTTTTGGGGGCTTCACAGGGCGGGAGTACACGCTTCCGCTTAGCCGTAGCCGGCGCTAGTCACCAGGGCATGTTTGGCCTGCTGCATCAGCTTTTGAGCAACAATGCGGTATCGTGGCATTTCCGCCACAGTACCGCACGTCCTGGCATGGCACTGACTGCTGGAGGTAGGATGGGTTCTCCCAGGGGCTGCGGGTTCTCCTGACCCGGTTTGGCAGTGTTCCGGGGCTGTTCCGGCCGTCTAGGCTGCGGCTGAGATTCCAGATTTAGTCCCCGGCTTTTGGAGGCCTAGGCCGCGTCCCAGGCTGCGCCCTCTCCTGGGCTTGTTACGCCCCAGGGACTGCCCCAAATGGGTTCAGGCCCCTCCCGAATGGGGCAGCACCTCCAGCAGCCCGGGCTTGTGTTGGGGGCGGAGCCTAAAAGCCATTTTGTGGCATTCGGCGTCTTGGCTGCTTGCTTCATCTCCCGGCTTCTGTGGAGGACACAGCACCTTGGGGTGGTAAGTTGGCCTTCTTTGGGCCATCTATCCCTGCACTGCATGCCTGGCAGACATGTCCCTTTCCAAGGATGAGGGGTTAAAACCACCCATATCCAAAGCAGTGGCGACTTACTTCACCTGTGCCTATTGCCACAAGAAATTCCCGTGTGGCCAGCCCAGTGACCTTTGTTCGTTTGCATTGCTCCTTTGCGTTGCTCCTCCGCCAACCGTTTCGGCCATAGAGCCTATGCCGTCTCTGCTTGCTGCCCAGCCTCGCTCCTCCCAGGGTCCAGTGCTCGGCGCAGCCCATACGGAGAGTTCACGTAAGAGGGTTAAAATTATCTCTTCCTCGTTATCACCTGAGCTCTCTCCTGACAGACAGTGGTCAGAGATGGAGGCTCCATGCCGAGTTACGGCTTCTTCAAGTGGGGACTTCGCTTGAGTCAGCCCGTTTAGTGGCTAGAGCGTCGGCCAATGCAGTGGCCATTCACCGCTCCCTGTGGGTAAAATCTTGGTCAGTGGATGCAGCCTCCAAGAAGTTATTGGTTGCGTTTCTGTTCGATGGCACTAAGCTTTTTGGGAAGCGTTTGGACGAGTTTATTTCAGAGGCCACAGGGGGACGTAGTACTCTCCTCCCTCAGAGTCAGCTGGTGTGACGTCATTCACTCAAAAAGTGCGCCCAGTTTCAGCCCTTTCGGAGCTTTTCTTACAGGCTACAGGGAAAATTCCCCACTCCACGGGAGCCAAGTGCCCCTCAGCCAGACCAGTGCAAGATATGCATAAATGTGAATTATTCGTAAATGTCATTTATAGGAAATGTGTATATTAAACTTATACTGTATAGTTAACTTGTAAATGGAGAGTTTGCTGAAATGGCTGTTGGGATGATTAAGGTTCCCAGCATTCAAAAATTTATATAATCTAAGGATCTGCATGGTTAAATAGATATTGTGTAGTGAGTTTGAGTCAGGCTCACAAAACGATTGTCTGAACTGTAAATACTGTTTGCCTATAACAATGCAGAAAGATAAGTGTCTGGTGCTTGTGTATTGTCTCTCTAAATATCAAAAAGGAGTCTACTAAAGACTATACAGTCTTTTGAGGAGTTGTGCATCAGTTGCAGACTGATTGGCATTTTAAAGTTGATTAAACAAAGACTTGTGTGTAGAGACATAGAGATCGGCCTTATCAAATTCAGTTATAGATAGGCAGTTTTTCAGTCAAACAAGTTATATTTACCAAATTGTCTACTGATGACAGAAGAGACAGTATGTCCGTCTCAGTATTGTTTTATGTATACATTTGGGGGGAGACAAATATGACTCAGCAGATCCCAAGATAGATATTAGTTTTTGCTTATGCAACCTTTGAGTTCAAGAAGGGTAATTATACCCAGGCTTGGATGGCTGAGGAGGTTGCTGGTTGCCTGGTTTGAGAGGTCCAGGGTTGCTGAAGGAAGTCCAGAGGAAGGTCTTGTGTAGTAGAGACCAGGAGGACCTTAGTTCAGATTCTGGTAAATATTTTTGCATAACTCTCCATGTTAGGAATTATTGTTTTGTTCAGGAGATATTGTATTGTTTGCTTTTTCTTTTTTGTTGTTGTGTTGTTTCACAGGGTGTGATTAAATAGGTGTTGATATACTATGGTTTGATCTATGCTTTCCTTGTTTCTGATTTTATCCTTATTGTTTTTGTGACCTTTTTGTTGTGTATCATTTTAATGTAATTTTACCCCATTGTACCCCATGTAATTCTGGATAATATATAATCTCTTTTTATACAGTTGTTGTTGATATTTCTTTCTTTGCTGACCGTCCCCTGAAAATCTAGGTGGGAATATTGTTGTTCAATATTCGTATTCTTGAATATTAATATTGTTAATAATAATTATTTCTTCTTACACCAGCATCGTCCTGGAGGTCTCACAGAATGCCAAGTGCCCTTCCTCCAAGTCACACTTGGTTTCGAGGGATTGCCCACACCCGAAAATCTGTCTCGGGTGGGGGGGCCCATCTCCTTCAGTTCCAGGAGATCTGGCAGGGTCAGGTCGACGATGCCTGGGCTCGCGAGGTTGCCACTTCAGGATACAGGATTCACTTCGTTCAGCTCTCCCAGCATGGTTTAAGTGTTCCTCCCCGCATGCTTTTCCAGCTCGGACGTCAGCGTTGTTTTATGATAATCTGCGCTCTCCTCCTTCAAGGAGTGATTATGCCGATTCCCGAGTCAGAATGTTTTCAGGGTTTTTATTCAAACCTTTTTATGGTCCCCATGAAGGACAGCTCAGTAAGGCCAGTGTTGCACCTCATGGAGCTCAAACGATATGTGCAAATTCCCGGTTTCCGTAAGGAGTCGCTCTGGTCAGTGGTAGTCTCCCTGGAGCAGAGCGTTTTTTCTATTAGCTATAGACATCAGGGAAGCTTATCTGCATGTCCATATTTCCCAGGCCCCCTAGCGGTTCCTGCGTTTTGCAGTAGGCTCACGGCACTTTCAGTTCAGACCTCTGCTGTTCGCCCTAGCAACTGCGCCACGAGTCTTCACGGAGGTCCTGGCGCCCCTAATGGTGATCCTTTGCATCAGGGGGCATGACCATTATTCCTTATCTGGACAGCATCAGAATCACCCTAGACACCTTAGTGCGCTTCGGGTGGATAGTTAATTTCGACAAGTCCTGTTTGATCCCATCACAAAGGATGGAACTTCTGGGGATGATTCTCGACACTGAGTGTTTCTTCTACCAGAAAAGGTCCAGCACTTATTTTCAGACGTTTCTCTACTTCTGAATCGCACCCCGTATACACTTCGCACTTGGATGCGGGTTCTCGGCAGGTTGGTGGCTGCCTTCGAGGCGGTGTCCTTTGTGCAGTTTCATTCTTGCCCTCTGTAGCAGGCAATCCTCTCTCGGTGGGACGGGTCTCCAATGTCCTTAGTCGCAACGGTTCGCCTGCCACCCCATGTTTGAGCCGACCTTGGCTGGTGGCTTTACATCAAGGGAGGTCGTTTGTGTCCCCGCAATAGCTGATCATCACTACAGATGCCAGCACATCGGGGTGGGGCGCTATCTTTGTTTCCCAGATGACTCAGGGTCTCTGGTCCCTCAGGGAATCCAGTTGTCAGATCTGTGTGCTGGAACTCAGTCATTTTTCTAGTGCTCTCTCATTGGTCCCCTCTCATCCGGTGACACCCAGTTCGGAGTCAGTTCGACAACACCACGGCAGTGGCCTCTCTGAATTATCAGAGTGGCACCAGAAGCCGGACATCTTTTCAGGAAGCTGCCAGGATTCTTCGCTGGGCAGAGCATCAGTACCGGCCTTGTTGGCAATTTTTATTCCAGGGGTGAAAAATGGATTAGCCGATAATCTGTTGAGCAACGGTTGATTTTGGGGAGTGGGCTCTTCTACCAGAGGTTTTCACCTTCTTGCCAGAAGTGGGGCACCCCAGACGTCGATCTGTTTGCGTCTCGCCTCAATCTTCAACTCCCGAGTTGTGTCCGGGGCCAGGGATCTCCTGGCTCTAGCAGTAGATGTGTTGGTCCTACCTTGGGGTCAGTTTGCTCTGATCTACCTCTTTCCACCCTGGCCTCTTCTTCCTCGAGTGCTCAAGCGCCTCAAGTCCGAGAGGGTACCAACCATTCTCGTCATCCTGGATTGGCCCTGCAGGTCTTGGTACGCGGATCTCGTCGCCCTACTGGCAGATGCTCCTTGGCCTCCTCCTTTACGCCCAGACCTTCTCTCTCAGGGTCCTCTGCTCCACCCCACTGGACCGTGGCTGCATTTCGACGGTATGGCTATTGAAACCATGATATTAAAATCTCCAGGGTTTGTCGGATTCAGTTATCCGGACCATGGATCGAGCACGCAGGCCTCAATTCGCCCGGATCTATCACTCTACCTGGAAGGCCTTTTCACCCCTTGTTATGCTCTACTCCAAGGGTGCTATCTTTTCTACAATTGGGCCTGGAGCTCGGGCTCGGCCTGTCCTCCCTGAGAGGTCAGATTTCTGATCTCTCAATTTTGTTTCAGCACAGGCTGGCCTCCCGCTCGCAGGTTAAAACCTTTTTGCAGGAAGTCGCACATTTCGTCCCTCCAGTTCATAGGCCTATCGAACCTTGAGATTTAAATCTTGTTTGAAGGCCATGCAGTCTTCACCCTTTGGGCCACTACAGGAAGTTTCCCTACATTTACTTTCATGGAAGGTGGCCTTCCTGGTGGCCTTCCATTCGCCAAGTGTCTGAACTGGTGGCTCTATCATGCAAATCCCCTTTCTTGGTTCTACATAATTGTTTTGCATCCTGTTCCTTCGTTTTTCCCTAAGGTAGTTTTATAGTTTCATAACAATGAGGACATAGTTCTGCCCTCTTTTTTTTCCCCCCTTGCCCTCTCATCCTCGAGAGCGATCATTACATTGTTTGGATGTGGTCTGGGCCGTTAGGATCTACCTCTCTGTTACGGAATCCTTTAGGCGCTCCAAAGCCCTCTTTGTCATTTCCGAGGGTCCGCGCAGAGGCCTGGCAGCCTCTGAGGCCACCATGGCCAGCTGGATCCTGTCTGCAATTTTCAGAAGCCTATAGGTCTAGGGGGGGAACTACGTCAGTTTCAGGTCACTGCTCACTCCACACGAGCAGTTGGTGCCACCGGGGCGGTGTGGCATCAAGCTTCAGCTTTACAGGTTTTCAAAGCTGCCACCTGGGCTTCAGGCCATAGTTTTTCTAAGATCTACTAAATCCATACCTTGGCCTCGGCTGACGCAAGTCTCGGCCGTAAGGTACTTCAGGCAGCAGTGTGTTAATGCTTGTCACTGCTGATTAATTTTTTAGTTGATACTTCTTTTGTTTTCCACCGTCTGGGACTGCTACTGGACATCCCAAGGTGCTGTGTCCCCTAATGACATTGGCAAGAAAATCAGATTTTTATACTTAGCAT